>APFE031589741.1:48832-113615 GCA_000404065.3 Pinus taeda | reverse complement strand
GACTTTGGGTTGCGTGCTTGCTTGAGAAAGCTCTTTTTCCCTACAAAACAAAAAACACAAAACGCAACACGGACATACAAAAAAAAAAAAAAAAACCCTTGCAGCTTGAAGTTAGCTTTACCTGGAACTAAATATTTTCCTCAATGTTTCTGATTTTCCGAGATCACACTAAGGCGCAGCGGAAAAGAGCATATGCATGAGAAAAAAAACTTTCCTCTCTGTTTTTGATTTGCCCAGATCGCACAAAGTCACAGGGAAAAGAGCATACGCAGAAATGAAAGGTATAGATCTGGTAATAAAAAATAAGCTAAATAAACCGAAATAATAAACAGAGAGAAAATAACTAGAAACTGCAAATAAACACTATATACCTCTAGATCTTAAAAATGACGTAGCTAGGGCTACCAGAAACCTTTTCGCGTGAAACGAAAGGGGTTCCTCACTGGAACAGATGCTACTAACACAACAGAGCAGTCGTCTCGCCCCGAAAGCAGTCAGAAATAGCAGATCTAGGAAACGGCAATCGGATGCAGTTCTACCGGCTTCAGATTCGGATCACCAACGGACGCGACCATCAAATAGCTCTGATACCATGTAGGAATTTACAGGGTAAGTTCCTCAGACAGAACACCAAAGGACACCGCTCACAAATAGATCACAGATCAATACACCAGTATTTTTGACGTGGTTAAAACCCTCAAAGAGGGAAACAGTCCACGGCCTGAGCCAGCACGACCACTTCAAGCAATTTATTAATAAAAGAATGAAAATTTACATAAGCTTCTCTCATGAACCGTTAACCTACAAATGACCCTCCATGCTCTTTAAATAGAGATCATAGACCAATCAGGTTTTAAGCCACGGATCAAGTGTCAGTAATACTGAGGAGAGAATGAACCGTCGGATCACTACATATCATGACCGTCGGATTGTAAGTTACAAAAGTACGTAGTAAAGAAACACACTTTACCTAACTCTATACTAGACCAAGTTCTACTTAACTATTTCCTATGTGTCGGAATATCCTAACAACGGCAAAACTGCAATTTTGCAAACCCTAGGCAGTTTTCTCAACACAACTTTGTAAGGAACTAGGGTTTTGTTTTTAACCTATTGAAACACCATAAACACTGATGAAAACTCACACATTGGCAATATGGAGGTGTTAACTTACTTGAACACAAGAAGATTGAGCAAATTTTGCAATTTGGGAGAGTTTTTGAGTGAAATCAAGCTTATACCTCTATGCGTCGCCCCACAAACCCAACGCGTCGTGCCTTCTCTATGCGCCACGCCAGTGTAATTTTTGCACTGTGGAGGGCAGCGCAATGCACCGCGCCAGTGACCCAATGCGTAGTGCTTTTTTCAGGAGACTTTTTGAGGTATTTCTAGTGTCCAAATTGGGTGTGGAATAGCTCATTGGAAATGTTATTGAGTATACTTTCAAACCCAACTGGAATTTTTCAATTTGGAGTTCATTTGCTCTATCAAAAATCAAATCTGCCAAGACTGGTCAAAATGTGCCAAATGAGGCTGCCTAAAGGCAGAGTGCTGTTGTAGTCAACTTTGGAAGGTCTTACTAAACTCCAAATTGAGCTCATGATAGTGCATAGGAAAGCTATTTGTGTTTAGTTATCACTGGATGCATCAAGAAAGTCATTTGGCCAACCAAGCTAGGAGAAATATTGATTTTCCCAAGGACACTTCAGAGGTGCATCAATTCTCCTGAGGCAACTGTATTTTTGACATTTCTCTAAAACCATGACACCTGTGTAAAAAGTGAAGGAGATTTTTCTTCCTTGGCCTATTGTGGACAAAAATCTCTCTCATTTTTCCCAAATTCATCTTTTATTGCTCATAAACATCATTGGAGTAAAACCTATCCCGATGTGTGAAATAGGGGATTTGTCGAAATGAAGTGAAATGAAGGGGATAAAGGGCTTCTAAATTCTTGAGAAAATTTTGGGAAGTAGGGAGGGATGCTAGGGAGTAGGAGAAAGTGGAATTTCAAAGATTTCATGAGGGGAGGAGGTCCAAAAGGGAAAAACACAGGCCTAGCCTAGAAAATTGTCAAGTTGTAGCAAGAAACTAGGGTTTGTGCGAAAATGAGGAATTTGGGGGATATCAATGATGGGAAGTGTTTAATAGGATACATTAAGGATAGGGGAATGTGTATGAACATCAGGATACAAGTTTTGCTGATGATTTGACCATCGAAGAGAAATTACCTTCAAAACTCTAGGAGAGGGAAATGAACTTTACCTAGGCACAACTGAAGCATGAACAAGGTGTAAAATGACCCATTGGAACCTGACATGATGATGAAAACCCTCTAAATGATGGTACACTCAGCTGAATGGTGACATGGATCGACATTTGGACAACTTTGACAGAAGTAACAACAAACCCCTGGACCTAATACCTGGTGACCAAATTTTGCTTGAAGACTCACTGAAATGACAAAATTTGACCTTGACACCTTAAAATCACTTTGTAAGAGCATGCTTGATCACTGGAGGAAGGCTGCAAAGACTGACACTAACACTATCTAAGAAAAACAGATGAAAATTGGTTATGGCATAGAAGATTGGGGCATCTAAGCTTTTCTCAAATAAGAAGAGCATGCAAGCTCAAGGCAGTTTGTGATCTTCTAGATATTAGCATTCCAGAAAATACCATTTGAAAACCATGCGAAGTTGGTAGGAAAACCATAGTTCATTTCATTGAAAAAGAAGAATCAACAAGTAAGCCTCTTGAACTCATCCATACTAATTTATGTGGACCAACAAGGAAAAAGTCACCTCGTGGAGAAGAATACTTTATTTTATTCATTGATGATTTTTCTAGAATGTGTTGGATAGGTCTACTATAGCATAAAGATGAAGCATTTGAAAAGTTTAAAGCCTTCAAAGCTTTAGTTGAAAATGAATCAAATCGAAAAATCAAATTTCTCAGATCTGATCGAGGGGGAAAATTCATATCAGATGAATTCTTTGATTTTTGTGAACAACATGGAATAAAAAGGCAGTTCTCAGTCTCTCGAACTCCTCAAAAAAATGGTGTAGTGGAAAGAATGAATAGAACAGTTCAATAAATGGCTCGAGCTATGCTTGATGAATTTGGAACTCCTACAACCTTCTAGGGTGAAGCTGCATTTGCTGTCGTGACTGTTCTCAACAAAGAAAATGTTTAAGTAAATACCAATCAAACTCCATATGAACTTTGGTATGGTAAGCCTCCTACTGTAAAACACTTTAGAGTTTTTGGAAGTAAATGTTTCATCAAAAAGACTGATGAAAAACTTGGTAAGTTTGAACCCATAGTAGACAAAGGAATTCTTCTTGGTTATTCATCCAAAAGTAAAGGATACAAATGTTATAATAAAATACTTTGGAAAATTGTTGAATGCATTGATGTAGTAATTGATGAAGCATGCAAAAATCTAGAACAAATGAAATCAACATAGGAATACAACAATGAGGAAGATGGTGAATGCTTTCCCGTATCAAATCAAAATGATATAAAGGAAGAAACCAATGAAGCACTAGAAGAAGATACAACAGGTAGGGAAAAGACTCCATCTAGGTATGTTCAAAAGAATCATCTGGAATATCAAATTATAGGAGAAAAGGGGTTTGGAGTATAGACAAGAAGAAATCTTATAGGTACCTCCAGTTATCTAGCATTACTATTCTCCATAGAACCACAAAATGTAAATGAAGCTAGTAAATATGAATGTTGGGTTAAAGCCATGAATGAAGAACTTTACCAAATTGAAAAGAATGATACTTAGGAATTAGTTCCTAGAACTCATGATAAAAATATTATAGGAACAAAATGGATATTTAAGAATAGGTTGAATGAAAATGGAGAGGTTACTAGAAACAAAGCAAGACTTGTTTGTAAAGTGTATGCTTAACAAGAAGGTATAGACTTTGAAGAAACTTTTGCACCTGTTGCCAGACTTGAATCCATAAGAATGTTTCTTGCTCTTTCTAGTTTTTGAAAATTCAAAGTATATCAAATGGATGTAAAATCAAATTTTCTTAATGGAGATTTAGAAGAAGTTTATATTGAGCAACCAAAAGGATTCATTTGCGGAAATGATGCAAAACTTGTATGAAAGCTCAAAAAGGCTCTTTATGGACTGAAACAAGCTCCAAGGGCTTGGTATTATCACCTTGACAAATATCTACGACAACAAGGGTTCACAAAATGTTTTGTAGACAACAACTTATATACAAAGATTGAAAATGATAAACTACTAATTATTGTTGTTTTTGTTGATGATATCATCTTTGGTAGAAATGAAGAATCTATGAGTCAATACTTTTCCTTGGTTATGCAGCAAGAATTTGAAATGTCCTTACTTGGTGAACTTACTTATTTTCTTGGTATACAAGTATAGAAAACAAAAGATGGTATTTTTCTTTCACAAACTAAATATCTCAAGAAGATTCTGAAGAAGTACAGAATGGAAGATTCTAAACCAGTATGTACTCCAATGGTAATAGGATGTAGTCTCATTTCTAATGATGAATCACCACCAGTAAACCAACCAACTTATAGATCTATGATTGGAAGTCTGCTTTATCTACCAGGTACCAGACTTGATATCATGCATGCAATAGGAATAGTTTGGAGGTTCTAAGAAAATCCAAAGGAATCACATCTTTAGACAGTAAAAAGAATATTCAAATATCTTCAAGGAACTCAAGACTTTGGTCTATGGTATCCTAAAGATACAGATCTTACTCTTCATGCATATACAGATGCATATTGGGTAGGAAATGTTGATGATTGAAAGAGAACTAGTGGAGGTGCATTCTATATGGGTTTATGGTTAGTGTCTTGGTTCAGCAAGAAACAAAGTTTGGTTGCCTTATCTACAGCTGAAGCAGAATATTTGGCTCTTGCATCTTGCTTAACACAACTACTTTGGATGATGCAATTATTGCAAGACATTCAAATCACATGTACTCCACCCATCTCCATTCTTTGTGATAATACAAGTGCCATCAGTATTTCAAAAATCCTGTCATGCACTCCAAGACAAAGAACATACATACCCATTAAGTACCATTTTCTACGAGAATAAGTGCTTGAACAAAAGGTTAAATTGGAGTATGTTCCCTCCAAAGAACAGGTTGCTGATATATTCACCAAACCACTTCCTAGAGAAACATTTGAATATCTCAGACAAAAGCTTGGAGTAGTTGCTACATCATCCTACTATTAAATCCAGTTTCTCAGAGGAATGTTCATATACACAGGTTTCATGAAGGATAATTGCATATATACATGTGTTTTTGTAACTATAGAAGAGTATATGTTTTTCCTGATAGAAAAATAGTGGGTTAGACTCTGATATGGGTGATCAATCTGATATTGATGATTACAATCTAATGATATGCTTTGTTCATTTTTATTTTTATCTGACTGACAAAGATGCCTTGATGAATGATTTGTTGACAATGCACAGACAACACAGTTTCAAGGGGAGCATTATCCTTCACAAACATTCTACATTGTTGGCATTATGGTTGCTAATTTCAACCCTGGTTTCAGATATTCATATCAATTGATGCATAGGTTATGTAAAAGATCTAGGGGGTGATATGTCTCTGTCTATCATAGTCTAATTTTGAATGAGTCCTATTGGAAATGTGATGTAATTTTGTATCCCCACTATCCATGGGAAGGATGATGTAATAATTCCTATATTTCAGTTATGTATAAACAATTGGTATATCCCCACTTGGTTGGGTGGATGAGTTAAATTTGATGTATCCCCACTTGGTTGGGACATTGATATATGTATGAGTCTTTGGTCTTAGGGTGGTCATACTCACTTATTTGAGTTATAGAGTCATGTTATTCTTTTGAAACATATATCTACAGACTCTGCATGTACTCAGGGGGAGCATGGACAACGTAATGTATATCAAAGGGGGAGAATATCTTGGTACACCCTTTGCCCTTGATGTCAAAGGGGGAGAGTATTTTGGTGTTTCTTGTTATCTTTCACAATTTTTATAGCTTGCAGTAATCAACACCAACATAGTTGCCATCAAGTACAAAAGGGGAGATTGTTGGCATTATGATACAAGTGTTGTCCTTGATGGAAACTCACTCACATGTTAGTTTAGTTTTGATAAAATGAAACTCACAGTGTAATAGATCATTTGAGAGGTAACAGGGCATTGGTACAAAAGAACAGGAAGATGAAACTAAGGTCCACTAATCAGAATGAAGAATTTGAAGGAAAAGGATGGTGTAAAGTAGTTTAGGATGTATATGCAGGTCCACTTTGTCAAAGGAGTGTATACACAGGTTCACAGAACAAAAAGAGCATATGCATATGCATACACTTTCACAAGAGGAAAAACGTATATAGGTTGGTAAATCAAGGAAATTCAAGAATAAAGAATACCAAGGGTCAATACCATGGAATTAGCCCACAATACTAAGAAGAGTAATGACTATTTGATCCCATCCAAGAATATCACAGGTCCTAAGTGTGTTTTTGGTCCGAGGTATTGAGATAGGCCGAAAATTATATAAGGATGAGAAGATCAAAGGGCCAAGGTGTGTAAGTGAAAGGGTTTATCAGGAATACTTCTATCTGAAGTATATTTTATGTTGCAGGGGCTATGTTTGTGATATGATATGAAGTATTTTGTGCACCTTATATTCAATGTTGGATCAGGATCATGAGACCTGAAATGACTTAACATTGAATGATCTGATTTTGGTTGGGCTAGATCTGATTGCGTACACCTGTTTTATTCTTTAAATGTCATGATCTGGGTATGTTTGAAGTATGGAATAGCAGCAAAGTTGTGAGTTAATATTTACAAATCTATACGTTGGTTCACCTTGGTAAAGGCATGTATATATGTAGGTTCAAATCTTACAAGTAGTGTATACAAAAGAAAAGCCTATTCTTCAGAAATGACTGATCTATCTAATCAGTTGTGTCGTTTCATTGTTGTCTGTCAATGAAGTCTTCGTAGATCTGAATGTACATCTGAATGCATAAGGATTTTGGTGTCTGATTGATTGATTTTTTAAGTGAGAAGGGTTATCTTTTCTACTACCTATCTAGAGCTCTGTAACTTGACAATAGATGTTCAATATATTTCTTGTTGGTATAGACTTGATTCAAAAAGTTTTATGTTTCAGTGGTTTTGAAGGTATAAGCAGGTTTGAATAAAGGAAGTAGCATATACACGTAGGTTAGGTTCAGTAAAGTAGCGTAAGAATTATGATGTATGATTTTTGAGGTTGCAGTTGGTTCTTAATGATGATGCAAGTTTCTGGGTTCATCACAGTGTTCTGGTGACAGTGATCTAATTGTTGGTTGATGTGGTTTGAGTTTCAAACTTTCTGATGGGTCTAGTATGAAAATTTGATGAAATGAGGCCTTCATTTGTATTGATTTGTACTAGGAGCATCCAATCTAAACATTAATGAAATGTGATCCCTAGAGGAAGAGAGAAGGGCGTAGCCTTCTGTAGGCCAACGCCTATGTACTAGTAAAAACATCGACTAATGCAAGAGCTAGGGGGTTGTAGCTCCCTTCCAATAGAAGTTGGAAAACAAGAGAAGGTTGTAGCCTTCTCCAGGTGGGTTCCTACATACTGGTATGAATCTACACCAGTACAAGATTGCAAACAAATTTTCTTTATATTGAAAGAAGACAGAGACAACAGTAGCTGGTGGTTTTTCTCCCGCATTGGGTTTCTACCATAAATCTTGGTGTTCATGTGTGTTGGTTGTGTGTGATGGTTTATTATGTCATTACTAGACATAGTTACTGTATAATAAGTTACTGATGCAATGATTAAAGATATACACATGATAAATTGACTAAATCCTAATTTCTCTGGATATACATTGGTTTCTCTAATCACAGTAGCGTGTACACGCAAGTTCACTTCACTGAAGTAACATATACAAATCTGTTTGCGAAATGAAATATTATTGAACTCTAAATAATGATTCACCCCCACTCTTAGTATTATTTCCAACATAAGGGAACCCGGTCATGTTGGTACAGAAAAAGGACATGACCTGGAGACTCTGTATTGAATATCGAGCACTGAATAAGATCATTGTCTGGAATAGATATCCAATCCCATGGATTAATGACCTTATGGACCAACTCAAGGGGGGTGAATATTTCATCAATATTGACTTGAAGTCTGGTTATCATGAGGTACCAATCAAACCCACTAATATGTGGAAGACTGCGTTGAAATCCGAGGGCCTTTCTGAATGGTTGGTCATGCCTTTCGAGTTGAAGAATTCCTATTGAACCTTCATGAGGCTAATGGATGAAATGTTGTAGCCTTTCACCAACTCATTTGTGATAGTGTATTTGGACAACATCCTGATCTTCAACCATTGTTGGAAAGAACACATCCACCATATTCGACAGGTCCTCCAAACTCTGCGACAACACAAATTGTGTGCCAATTTGGAGAAATGAAATTTTGGTATGACCCAAGTTCAATATTTGGGGTACATCATTGATGAATGGGGTGTTCATGTGGACCCAACCCTAATACAATTTATTCAGGATTGGCTAGCTGCAACCACTCTAACAGTGCTATGCAAATTTCTGGGTATTGTCAATTTCTACCACGATTCATTTTGGGGTTCTCTCATATCACTTAGCCTTTGAGTCAAGTCACCAAGGGTTGAGTGAAACAAAAAATTATTTCGGTTGGAATCACAATAGAAGGTGTTTGTCAAGTTGAATCATCATCTTTACTCTGCACCAGTGCACACATTACAAGACCTATAACAATTGTTTGATATTAAGACAGATGAATTGAAATATGCTATTGGTGTAGTTCTTAATCAAAAGGGGCTTCCAGTGGCATATCACAGTTAGACACTTTCATACACAGTCCAAAAGTATCCCACTTATGAAAAAGAGATGTATTCCATTGTTCTGTCCTACTGACAATGGAAGCATTACATTCTGGTGAAGGAAATGGTCATCTACATAGACCACCAGCCCTTGCAGTTCATAGAGACACAAGGGAAGTTGTAGAATGATCGCCATTGGAAATGGTCCACATGCCTGAAACAGTTCCATTTAAACATTAAGTACAAGAAGGGTAGCACCAATAATTTTGTAGACTAGCTCAGCTAACCACTGGTCTGTTAGGTAAAATTGACTCGAGGTTTGAGTCAAGGTTGACCTGGTTAAATAGTAGTGGCTTTGGGCACATGGTATAGTGTACCCATGGTATTATGGTCCATGGTATTGCATGTAATGGAGCCTATAAAAGGCTGGGAATACTTCATTGTAATGTAGGCTTGTAGGCCTAGAGGTGAGTGGTGAAAGCTCACTTGGCTGGATTGGCTAGGGTTTTGGCCAATGCTAATGAGATCTCATTGGGTTGGGTTTTTCCTAGATTTGGAGTTTTCCTGGATAAATATTATGTGTATAATATTTATGTGTATTGTTGCTAGTTATTTTATTTTCCTCTCTGTAAATATTAGTAACTCATAGTAATAATTTATCTCTCTGCGGTAAATTTCTAACATTGGTATTAGAGCTAAGTTGGCTTCACAAGGACGTTTTTTGTTGCCAAGGGTTTGTATTGGCCTGTTAGATAAAGAGATAATTGAGTTTTGCTTGCAGATCTGGATCAAAAGCCATAGATTGTGAAGTAAAGTTGCACACTACTTCATCATGAGAGATTCACTGGATGAGGCAGATATGTGCACGTGGATTAATTAATTGATAAACCATGTACCTGAAAAGAATGCCTAGATAACTGGCAGTTATAGTGGCTGATGACCCATGTAATTCGGTAGATGGGCTCTTTTTATATGGACATTGATGTCATATATACAAAGATAAAAACAAGGGTAAGAAAAAAAAAAAAAGTATTATAATGGAGTGAAATTTTTAATTTGCATGTAAATGGGCATACTGCTGTAAGACCTGGTAAGACATGCGTACCTCTGGGTAATTACCGATAAACTCTGGGTTCGACCTAAGTAATAGGGGGATGTCAGGTTAACAAATCCCGGGTAAAACAAATTGAAGGGGGTAAGGGCTAGAGTGAGTGAGATTGTCTCACTTAGCAAGTTTTGGCTGAATTTAGTCAAGGAACCCCAAGTCAAGTTTAAGGGGGGAATTGTTAGGTAAATTTGACTAGAGATTTGTGTCAAGGTTGACCTGGTTAAATAGTAGTGGTTTTGGGCACATGGTATAGTGTACCCATGGTATTATGGTCCATGGTATTGCATGTAATGGAGCCTATAAAAGGCTGGGAATACTTCATTGTAATGTAGGCTTGTAGGCCTGGAGGTGAGTGGTGAAAGCTCACTTGGTTGGATTGGCCAGGGTTTTGGCTAATGCTAATGAGATCTCATTGGGTTAGGTTTTGCCCGGATTTGTGGTTTTCCTGGATAAATATTATGTGTATAATATTTATATGTATTGTTGCTGGTTATTTTATTTTCCTCTCTGTAAATATCAGTAACTCACAGTAATAATTTATCTCTCTGCGATAAATTTCTAACATCATGGCACTAACCACTGTGCTCGACTCTTGTGGACACAAGACTTCAAGGTGGCCACATCTTTACAAGAGAGATACAGAATTCAAAATACATACAAGATACTCCTTGAAAGCAAGCAAGATCCAAATTTTCACCTCTAGGGTGCACTGTTAGGCCACCTGGGACACCTTTTTGTTCCTTTAAGAGAGCATTCCAAGATGATTTGGGAGGCACACTACAGTCGAGTTGTTTGACATTTCAGAATAGAGAAAATAGTGGTAGTGCTATAGAAGTATTTTTACTGGCTGAACATTCGACAAGATTTTGGGAAGTACATTAGATCCTACACTACCTATGCCATTTCCAAACCGACCATCAAGAAGAAAGGCCTATATACTCTTCCTACTCCTAGTTAGCCTTCAGAATCCATATACATGGATTACATGTCTATTATTCCTTCTACTAAGCATGACAACTATTGTGTTTTTGTGGTCGTTGATAGATTCTCTAAGATGGTCATTCTAGCAGCCTGCAACAAAAGTATCACACAGAAGCCACTGCTAAGCTCTTCTTTGAATGATTGTGGGTATAATTTGGGATCCCAAAGTCAAATATCTCAGATCGGGACAACAGGTTCCTAAGTACATTTTTGTTAAGCCTCTAGTGGATGTTGGATATGAAGCTCACTAACTTTGTGGCCTTCTACCCCCAAACTGATGGCCAAACAGAGGTCGTCAACAAGACAATCATGCACATTCTGCACATGTAAAACTCAAAGCATCCACGTACATGGGATGAAATCCTCCCCTATCTCCAGCGTAGTTACAACAAAGCTTTCCATAGCTCAAATGACCACAAGCCCTTTCAGGTGGGAACTGGACTCTAGCCAATATGTCCAGGCTGAAGTTGACAGGGCTAACATCTTCATTGAGCGCATTTAGCACATTCGCTAGTAGTTGATCTAGGTGATATTGGTGGTCACCTGCCTATTCCACCTCGACCCCCAACACTGTCTCTTTCAGTTTTTTCATTTCCTTAATTGTAGCACAATTTACTATTTTTGGCAGTTTTTCGAGTTCTAAACTTTTTGAGTTGTTTTTAGGCCCTAAACGGAGCTTTTAGGGAAACCAGAGAGACCAAAAACATCCCAAACTAGCTTGCTAGTTTCTTTTTAGCCTTCCCTTCAAGATATTCGAAAAGAGGTATTATGATAGCCAAACAGAGATCGTATGCCAAAGTTACGACCCTAGAAAGTTGATGTACCAATTTACCCATACGAGGCCCATAGTTTTGGCGCTTCATCTCCTAGGGTTAGGTTTTTGGATGTTTATGGTTTTCCATTGTTTCTCAATAATAAATAGGCCTTTGAGCCTCATTGTAACATAGTTTAGAGGCATGTAGTTTCCACATCTCTCCTCAGAGATAAGCTAACATAGGCCGAGCTATCTTATTTTCCCTATTTGTAAGCATAGTTAAGTATTTTTCCATTAATGAAATGAAGTGTTTTTCTGACGCATCTCTGTGTTTATGATTATATCTGTAAGTTGTTGCATTCCTATTTAAGTTTGGATCAGTGGTATCAGAGCAATCTACTCTTTCTCTATTTTTCTTTGCATGTCCCGAACAAGGTCAGGGTATAAGCGATTAGGGCTCGATATGGTTGAACCATTGCAGGATCAGCCTCGCAAAACTTGAAGACCTCCCATGGTGGAAGAAACGAAAGACAAGGGGGCAAGAGATCCTTTCAAATGTTGCTCGGAGAAGCTCTCAAGAGACAGAGGGACACAATGATGGATAATTTTTCCGAAATCCTTCAAAGGCTACCCACAAGCGATGCATCTTCATCTAGCAGCCACTATGGAGGTGCCACTCCTTTTAAGATACAAGTTAACTTCGATATTTCCATATTCGAAGGCCTGATAGATGCATATGTCATAGATAAATGGTTAAATATATTGGAAGGATATTTTTCAATTCATGACTTTTCCAATTGGGAAAAGATTATGTATGCACTTCTCAAAGCTGCCCCACACGTCAAGGACTAGTGGGAAACCTACTGTGAACAAAAGGACGAGAGTGAACCCGTGTTGTTTTCAGCTACACCCACTTGGAATTATTTTTGATGTGCCATCGAGGAATAGTATTACCCTGTTGGGAGCTATGAAGATAAATACATAAACTGGACCACGCTACGATAGGGAAGGGACCAAGATGTGTCGAATTTCACAAATACTTTCTATACCCTTTGCACAAAGCTAGGTATCAAGGTTACTGAGAAACATTTGGTGCTCAAGTACCGCCACTCTCTACATAATTACATCCAGGACGAGATGAAGTTCCTAGACATTACTCGCTTAGAATGACGTATCGGTACGCTGTAAAGACTAAGCATAAGTTTAAACAGAAGAAGCATTACTTTGGAGCTACGAATCCAAAGCAAGGAAAAGATGCCCCCAAACCACAAATTGAGGGACCAAGCCAAGGTGGGGCTACCCAGGACAACCCATCGAAGCCACTAGAAAAGAAAAACACCATAAAGACAAAGAAGGACACATGAAAATGGTGTGAGTTCCATAAGAGCTCCACTCACAATATAAGTGAGTGTCAGGCCAAGTAGTCACTGGTGGCCAAGCTGAAGGCTTCCAAATTAGATGCAGGTTCCAACTCCAAATCAGAACCTGATAAGGGGACTGACAAAGGGAAGCAAATCATTGATGTGGAGCCGAGTGCCACCGTGGCCACAAGAAGATTCAAAAAATAGATCCTGAAGATCCAAAGGAGGGGGAATGCGTCTTCCACTCACAGATGTGGGTAAAGGGTTATCCACTGTAGTTCATTGCCGACAACAGGAGCCAAAAGAACCTCATTTCAATAGAAGTCATGAAGTGGCTAGGCCTAAAGACTATAACACATCCATAGTCATACACCATTAGGTGGCTTCACCAAGGATGAGATCTTCGCATCACCCAGCAATGACGCCTTCCCTGTAGCATCAAGCCCTTCACAGATGAGGTATTGTGTGATGTTTCTCCTCTTGAAGTTTCTGATGTATTGTTAGGACAACCATACTTGTGGAAGTGACATGTTGTATATGAGTCTAGACCTCACTCTGCAATTATTACTTTGGCTAATAATTTGTATAGGATACTGAAGGTATCCCTACCTACTACCATCTCTTTGATCACTACAAAGCAATGTAGTAAGGTTATTTCCTAGACCAGGAAATTTGTTTTCCTTATGATTTTCCCCTAAGGAAAGAAGAACGTTGCGGCCACGGCTTCTAGGTAGGGTTCCTTTGCACAGTAGCAACAGATGGACAAGTCCATGGAGGAGTACAATGACATTTTCGCCTAACCCACAAGGGTACCTCTGCACTGTCAAGTCAAGCACTCCATTGATATAACCCTGGGCGTGCCGCTGGCGAATGGACTAATCTATCAATGCTCTATTTTGGATAATGATGAGATCAAGAGGTAGATTCAGGATTTACTGCATAAAGGGCACATCAGGCCAAGCTCATCACCCTATGGGAGCCCGATTATATTGGTACAAAAGAAGGATGGGACCTAGAGACTCTGTATTAACCGTCGGGTGCTGAACAAGATCATTGTCCGAAATAGGTACCCAACCCATGGATTAATTACTTCTGGACCAACTCAAGGGGGCCAAATATTTAAGAAAGATTGACTTGAAGATAGGTTATCATCAGGTTCCTATCGAACCCTCTTATGTGTGGGAGATTTCCTTCAAATCCAAGGAGGGCCTTTTCAAATGGTTGGTCATGCCGTTCAGATTGAAAAACGCCCCTGCAACCTTCATGAGATTAATGGGTGACGTCTTGCGACCTGTTAGTGCCTAAATCTACCTCAGGCTGAAGGAAGGCAGGTCTAGGGTAACATCAAACCACGCTTAACTTGGTAGCTAGCCCTACCAGGTCGGGAGAGGGCTCTCTCCTTGTCAATCTCAATTAGAATATGGCAACAAAGGGCTTGAGATGACTGTAATGAATGTTGATTTTAGGCTAGGTATATTATGTCAAAGGATTTTGTTTAATTTTGATGGTTGGTTGTTGGATCAATTGGAGAAGGCAACTTGGGTCTGGGAAATCAACTCAGGAATATAGTCATGTCTTGTGGGGCAGGGTAGACAAGAGCTGATGTACTAGCAAAGGATTGATATGGTGGAGGAAAATAGCTAAGGAGTTGAGGAGGGCATAAGAAGCTTTGAATCCTCTTCAAACAGTGAAAACATTGAAAACTAAATGAAATCCCAAGACAAAGCACTGTAAATCTAGTATATTTTGTCTATTCACCTTGATTCATTTAGTTTAGAAGAAAAAGAGAGATGTGGATACTTATAAACATTAGAAAAAACTCATTACATAGAAGAAACAATACAAAAAACTCACTGTCACAAGAATCCCACAAAAATAGCTGTGAAACCCGGTTTTATTCCTTGCCAATTGTTGATACAAAATGTTCAATGAGTCCAACACTTCTACCAAAGTCCAACCTTTACAAATGAATAAAAAAGTACATGATATAGGCAAGGAAACTACTCAAGCTATCTATCAGGGTCAAATCCATGAGAAAAGGGGTGGTTTCAACCATATCTAAACTAGGAACAAGAATATAGGCAGTGGAACAGCTTGCTTCTAAAACCATGGAAACGGATTCATTTAGTTCAAAACCACCTTTTACTTGATGTACCTACCCTATTAAGTGTTTTACATCCATAATTACATCAAATTACATCATTCATCGTGATAATTTCACCAAGAAAGTAAGAAAAAATCAACTGTAGAGAAAACTGGGCGAAATTTGGGAAAACAGGCAAAACTGGCAAAATTTCTCCAATGCGCAGCGCCACTGATCCTATGCACAGTGCTTTTTCAAGGCAACTTTTGGAAGGCTTCCTGAAGTCCAAATCAAGTGCAGGATAGCTCATTGGAAATATTGGTGAGTCTAATCTCTAGAAAAACTTGAATTTCTGGATTTGGAGTCCATTTGCCCCTCCAAAAATGGAATCTCCCAAGGCTACTTCCTATGTGGCAAAAAAGTGGCAGAGAGGGCACTTTTTGGGTGTTTTTTGCCCTTTTGGAGACCTAGAACTTATCCAAAATTCTCAGCCATTTCTAAGCATGCATATTTTTTCATTTTGATTCCAAAAATACAAAATTTTTTGCAAATGGATGCCCCCAAAAAAAGCGCAGCGCCACCGACTGAAAAAACCTATTTTTTGCATTAAAAATTCCAAAAATGACGAAAGATGCTCCAATTTTTTTGAAATTTGGCATGAGTGATCCTTGTTAGGTGCTTTGCTAGGCAAATGATGCTTCAGTCAAGATCTTGATCTTATCTTGCTCTTTTTTTTTTCTCAAATCTCTTTTTAGCTTATCCTTTAACCTCTTCACCCTTGTTTTGCAAATTTTGTTATGGGTTAGGTAGTGATAAGCCATATGGCGCAACATTTTCTTCTCTTTGTTGGCTTTCTCAAGCATATTTTCTAGGTGAATGTTTTCTCTCTCCAACCATGATTCCCGATCATCCTCAATTGCTTGCTCAAGGGAGGTCATCTTGATCTTTCTCTTCTTTTCCATTTGTCTATTCTCCCTTATCATTTGCAGCTCCATAATAGTTTGTTTGTCTTCCAGTTGCTTGTTTTCCTGCTCAAGATAGTTGATGATCGATTTTTCCCTCTCAAGATCAAGTGATAAGGCTTGGATTTCAGCATCCTTCTCTTTGATAATCATATCCTTGAGTCTTGAGCTTCGAGAGCCCAAATCAGCGTCATCCTCCTCAATCAACACAAAATCCCTATCTTTCCCTTTAGTAGGGCCTTATTCATGCATCTATTGCTTTCCTTTGTCTCTGTCCTGTACCTGTTTAGTTGGAGAAGAAGGCAAAGCCCTTTTCACCCCCGGTGAAGATAGCATTTGCCTGTGGCTTGGTGAAGAAAATGAGACCCCTTCCAACTCTGGTGGAGATAGTACTCTCCTGGCAGCAGCAAAAAGCCTACTGGTGCCTCTCTCATAGGTGACAAACATTGGCACACTTGTAGTTTTAGTCTCATGAACATCTGGCTGTCTTGAAGGCCCTCCTTCCTCTTCTTGAGGCACTAGTGGAATCACCTGAGGGCCTTTCAAAATCTCATGTGCAATGAAGGTATCCCATGGTATGTTCAGCAAGCTTAGTTGATGCAAGACAACAATTTTAATTAGTGAGAAGTGGTAAATGTTGTTGAACTATTGAGGAAAAGGTTTACTTTGCACAAAGAGAGCCATCTTCTCAATATTCCTACATATAAAGTATGGGAGGTTCATCATCCTCACTCTTGTGAAATGCATCAACAATCTGACATGATATGTATATAGGCGGGAAAACCTCCCTTCATAGGTGTAATACTTGATGATGAGCTTCATAAGAGGAGCATAAATGTTCTGCAAGTATTTGAAAGGAAAAACCCTGTTGATATTCCTGTGATATCCCACCTTAATGTAAGGCTCTTAATGTTCTTTGCCCACATGTTGCACCTTATTCCACTCTTCACCTACATTAGGGATGCCTGTTGCTGCTGCAATGGTTTCAGGTGTCAAGTTGAAAGAGACACCAGCAAGGTTCACTTGGCCATTGTGAAGATGATGAATAAATAACCTAGCAAGATCATGATGATATTTCACCCTCTCTACCATTTCACAACACTGATAGCAAGACTGGTGTTTAAAGTAAGTTACAACAAGAGGGAAAGCAAGTAATTCTGTGAGAGTGGTGGGCTCCTCCCGGATAATTTTCCCCTTTTATGTGGCTTTCTTGGTGCATGAGCTCCTCTAGAAGAATCAATGAGAGTTTCCTCTTCCCTCTCATAGTCGGAATCTGTTTCCATGCTTATGAATTTGAAGTGAAAGCTGATGAGTATGAAGAGATTTTAAAATATGAGGGTGAATAATGTGTATAGGAAGCGAATGATAGGAGGAAGGGTTTCTTTTGGGGAATGAGGGAAATGACTAGTATTATGAATGTGGAATGAAGGGTTTGGTAATGAAGTGAATGTAGTGAAAGAATAGGATATGGGAATTAGGGTTTGGGAATAGGGTGTAGGTTAGGGTTTGGTAAATGGGAGTGCGGTTTAGGGAGTGTGTGTTGATGATTTTGTGAGAGGGGATAGGATTTCAGGGAAAATAGTTTAAGGGAATAGAAACAGCAACAAGAAAGTACCCTTGCAAAGCTATGAGATAGTTGAGAGAATGGCTAGGGTTTATGTTAGCAATTTAGCTAGGGTTTTACTTAAAGGAAACCACAAACATCCAAGATACTAAACACAACTTCCCTGAGCAAGAAGGAATGCTTTACTTACTTGGAACAAGCTTTGATTTAATTTTTTAGGAAGTTGATATGAGTTTTGAAGCATTCCTAGCTTTTGGAACAGATGCGCAGTGCCAGACCAAATTTGTATGGAAAACCTGCAATAGGTGCGCAACACCGATTGTGTGCGCCGCGCCAAGGCCCAGGTGTGCAGCACTGGCAAAATGACAATATTTTTCCTCTGTTTTTGCCCTCTTTCTCCAAAAACGCGATTTTCTCCCTTTAGTTCATTTAATTGTAACAATGAAGACTCAAACACATGGATTGGCTTTTATATCCCTTTTCTTTTAATTTTTCATTAACCAAAGCCACTTTTCTAATGTTTTGCTAGCTTTTTCACAAATGCCCTATTTCACTTACATTCTAACTTTTGCTTTTTTGCAGGTGGAATTTTACATTGATTTTTTGTAAAGGAAGGAGTGGGCCTTGTCACCAGGTCACCAAGAACAACTTTGAATACATATTACATATAGAAACATCGAAATTACATGAAATTTTTACAATGATGGAAAAACCCCTGTTTTCACCTCAAAATAGAGTTTTGAGGTAAAAAAGAGTTATTGAGCATAACAAAAGTAAAATTTATAATTTTATGAGTTTATTTATCCTCCTCATGTGGATGACCATGATGACAAACCCTAGACCTAGTGAGACTAAAACCCTAAAACTGATTTTTTTAAATGAAATGAAACAGGATGACAGTAAATGACTAAAAAAAAATGCATCAACAGGTTAGCAGGTGAATGGCATGAGGGAAATTGATATGAAAACATTACCATCAGTTGATTCATGACCTAATGGAATGCAGATGATCGATTGAGACATATAATATGCATGCAAAAGAGCAATTTGATCACTGATGGAGGTATGAAGATACCGACAGTAACACAGCCCTTCACCAACGCATTCATGGTGGTGTATCTAGATGACATTTTGATCTTCAACCAAAGTTTGAAAGAACACATCCACCATATTTGGCAGGTCCTTCAAACCCTTCGACAACACAAGCTGTGTGCTAACTAGGAGAAATGCACCTTTGGTCTAACCCAGGTTCAATATTTGGGGTACATCATTGACGAGGAGGATGTACATGTGGAGCCATCTAAGATACAGGTCATTCAATATTGGCCATCCCCAACCACTCTAATAGAGCTCCGTAGCTTTTTGGGTCTTGCCAACTTCTACAATAGGTTCGTGTTGGGGTTCTCTCATATCGCTTGGCCTTTAAGTCAAGTCACCAAGGGAGAAGAAAAAGAAAAGTTCTTTTGGTCGGAAACCCAGAAGTGAGCGTTCTTTGAGTGAAGAATTTCCTCTGTTATGCACCAGTTCTCACATTACCAGACCTGTAACAACCATTTGAGATTGAGATAGATGCCTCCAACTATGCTATTTGGGCAGTTCTTACTCATCACAGGCATCCAGTGGCTTACCAGAGTGAGACACTTTCAGACACAGTCTAAAAGTACCCCACTTATGACAAAGAAATGTATTCCATTGTGCAGGCCTATTGTCAATGGAAGCATTACATTGTGGGAAGGAAATGGTCATCCACATAGACCACCGACCTCTACAGTTCATATAGACACAAGAGAAGTTGCAGAACGATCACCATCAAAAATGGTCCACCTATCTGCAACAGTTGCATTTGAACATTAAATATAAAAAGGGAATCACCAATAATGTCATTGATTAGCTCAGTAGACCACCAGTCATGGTGCTGATCATTGTGCTTGACTCCTTGGGCACGAGATGTCGGGGTGACCGCATGTCTACAAGAGTGATCCAGAATTCAACAGCATATACCAGACACTCCTAGAAGGGAAGAAAGTTCCAAAATTTCACCTTCAGGATGCACTGTTATGCCACTTGGGACACATATGTGTTCCTTTAAGTGAGCGTGCCAAGATGATTTGGGAGGCACACTATAGTCAGGTCGCTGGACATTTTAGAGTAGAGAAAACAATGGCGGTATGTAGAAGTATTTTTATTGGCCGAAACTTCATCAGGATGTTGGGAAGTATATTAGATCAAGCATCGCATGGGCCATTACCAAACCAACCATCAAGAAGCAAGGCCTATATACTCCTCCACCTACTCCTATTCGGCCTTGGGAATCTGTCTCCATGGATTATATGTTGGGCCTTCCTTCTACTAAGCACAACAACGATTACATTTTCGTGGTCATCGACAAGTTATCTAAGATGGCCATCATGGCGGCCTGCAAGAAGAGTATCTTGGTAGGTGCCACTGCTAAGCTCTTCTTTAAGTGAGTGTGGGTACACTTTGGGATCCCACAATACATTATCTCAGATCGGGACAACAAATTCTTGAGTGCATTTTGGTCAATTCCTTGGTCAATGCTGGATACAAAACTCACTAACTCCACGGATTTCCATCCCCAAACTGATGGCCAAACAGAGGTTCTCAATAGAATGATCGTACACATTCTTCGCATGTACAACTCAAATCATCCATGCACATGGGATGAAAGTCTCCCCTATGTCCCACACAACTACAACATTGCTCTTCACAACTCAAGCAGGGTTGGGATTTCAGCCATTATGCCCCATTGATGTGGCCATACCATTTACAGCCACTCTAGTAGATTTGACTCACATGCAGTTTGAAGCTTAAAGGGCTAACAACTTCATTGAATGCATTCAACACATCCGTCAATAGGTTCATGATATATTGGATAGATCTAATGCTAAGTACAGACAATGCCATGATCAACATCGAGTGTCGCACAAGTTCCAGGTGGGAGACAAAGTTTGTCTTCATTTGTAGAAAAAGTGCCTTGTTGGGCCCCACTGCAAGCTTCACCTGCTCCGATGTGGGCCATACACCATCACCAAGGTCGTCGGTGACAATGCCTTCGAGCTCAACATACCACTATTCCTTGGTCTGCACCCAGTGTTCAATGTAGATTTCCTTCGCCATACTTCCCACCATTGTTGGACACATCTGACATTGGAAAACAACTCACACCAACAAAGCTAAACCCATACTGCATGGAACATGCCACCACTGATTGGATTATGGACACATAGATCAAGAGCACTTGCTAGCAGAAGATCCAACTATATCAGGTTTTCAAAGTTGGCCAACTCCTTCACCAAGGCAAGTGGCTCACTAAGGACCAAGTTCAGCAGAAGTTTCCCCATCTCATGGAGGCACTCAATGCAATGGGGACCATTGCTTGCTAAGGGGAGGAATGATCCAAGTGGATATTGGTGACGACCTACCTATTCCACTTAGACCCCTGACACTGTCTCTTTCATCTTTTCGGTTTCCTTAATTGTAGCACCTTTTACTATTTTTTGCAATTTTTTGGGTCTTGAACTTCCAGAGCTGTTTTGAGGCCCTAAACGAAGTTTTTAGGGAAACCAGAGAGACCAAAAATGTCCCAAATTCACTTGCTAGTGTATTTTTGGCCTTCTCTTTGAGATCTTCAAAACGAGGTATTATTATAGCCAAACGAAGATCGTATGCCAAAGTTACGACCTCAGGAAGTTGATGTACCAATTTACCCAAACGAGGCCCACAGTTTTGGCGCTTCATCTCCTGTGGTTAGGTTTTTGGATGTTTCAGGTTTTCCATTGTTTCTCAACAATAAATAGGCCTTTGAGCCTTATTGTAACACAATCAGAGGCATGTAGCTGCCACATCTCTCCTTAGAGATAAGCTAACATCGCCCGAGCTATCTTATTTTCCATTATGTTTGTAAGCATAGTTCAATATTTCTCCATTAATGAAATGAAGTGTTTTCTGCTGCATCTCTGTGTTTATGATTATATCCATAAGTTGTTGTGTTCATGTTTTAGTTCGGATCAGTAGATCCCTAACATATTGGACAAAGCCAATCCTAAGTACAAGTAGCTTCATGATCATCATTGGGTGCCACACAAGTTCCAAGTGGGCGACAAATTTTGGTTACATTTGCAGAAGGAGGGTCTCGCTGGGGCCCACCGCAAGCTTCTCCCGCACTGATATGGACCTTACACCATCCCTAAGGTTTTCGAAGAAAATGCTTTTGAGCTCAGCATTCCCCCATTCCTTGGCTTGCACCCAGTGTTCAATGTGTACCACCCTTGGCCATACTTTCCACAATTACTGGAAACATTAGACATGGAAAAACAACTCACACCAACATAGTTAAAACCAGACTACATATAATAGGCCACAACTAATCAGATCATGGACACACAAATCAAGAACACTCGCCAATAGAAGATCTAATTACATCAAGTTGTCAAAGTTGGCTAACTCCTGAACGAAGGCAAGTAGCTCCCCAGGGACCAAGTTTAGCAGACCCATCTCATGGAGGCACTCAACACAATGGGGGCCATTGCTTCCTAAGGGGGGAGGACTGATCTAGGTGGATATTTGTGGCCACCCACCTATTCCACTTGGGCCCCCACCATTGTTTCTTTTCAGTTTCCTTAATTGTAGCACAACTTACTATTTTTGGTAGTTTTTCTGGTCCTAAACTTCTGAAGACATTTTGAGGGGCTAAAATACGTTTTTACGGAAAACGAAGAGACTGGAAAAGCTCCAAACCAATTCAATGACTTTTTTTTTTCAGCCTCATCTTCGAGATTTTCAAAGTGAGGTATTATGATAACCAAACGGAGATCATATGCCAAAGTTACGACCCAAGGAAGTTGACGTTCCAACATACCTCAATGGGGCTCATAAGCTTTTGACACTTCATCTCCTAGGGTTAGGTTTTTGGATGTTTAGGGTTTCTAAATGTTTCTCAATGATAAAATGGTTATCGAGCCTCATTATAACATAGTTTAGAGGGATGTATCTGCCACATCTCTTCTCAAAGATAAGCTACCATCTCCCAAGCTAGTTTATTTCCATTATATATGTAAGCATATTTCAGTTCCTTGATGTTAATGAAATGAAGTTTTATTTGTACTGCATATTGGTGTTTATGTTTGTATCTGTATTATGTTGTGTCCTATATAAGTCTGGACCAGTGGTATCAGAGTGGATTTCTCTTAGTCTATTTTTATTTTCATGTCCCCAATGAGGTCTGGGTATAAGGAGTTAGGGTTCGAACTGGTTGAACCTCTGCAAGACCAGCCCCACAAATTGTGGCAACCTCCCATGGTGGAAGAAACAAAAGATGAGGGAGCATAATATCCTTTCAAAATATTGCTTGAGGAAACCCTCATGCAACAGAGGAATGTGATGATGGATAACTTTGCCCCGATCCTTCAGGGGCTAGCCACAGGCAACGCATCTTCATCCAGTAGCCACTACCCTTAAGGTACAAGTCAACTTTAACATTCCCATATCTGAAGGCCAGATAGATGAACATGTCATAGATAGATTATTAAATTTGTTGGAAGGACATTTCTTTAGTTCATGACTCTTCCAATTAGGAAAATATTACATTTTCACTCCTCAAATCCATCCCCCATGTCAAGGACTAGTGGGAAACCTAGTAAGAATAGAAGGACGAGAGGGAATATTCTTTGTTTTCAGCTGCACCCACTTGGAATTCTTTTTGAGATGCCATCAAGGGATACTATTACCCTATCAGAAGCTATGATGATAAATACATAAAGTGGACCTCAATGCGACGAGGAAGGGACCAAGACATGCCAGAGTTCACAAATATTTTTCATAGCCTTTGCAAGAGTTGGGTATCAAGGATTATGAGCATCATTTGGTACTCAATTACCTCGACTGTCTACACAAGTACAACCAAGATGTGATGGAGTTCCTAGACATATTCTTGCTTGGTGATGCCTATCTATACATTGTCAATATCGAGTAGAAATTTAAACAGAAGAAGAGAGACTTTGGATCTACAAATATGAAGCAAGAGAAAGTCACCCCTAAACTACAAAACAAAGGACAAAGCCAAAGCAGGGCAACCCAGGAAAACCGGCTGAAAATGAAAGTAAAGAACAACACCGTGAAGACAAAGAAGGACACAGGGAAATGGTGTGAGTTCCATAAGAGCCCCACTCATAACACAAGTGAGCATTGAGCCAAGTAGTCAATGGTAGACAAGTTGAAAGCCTCTGAATCACATGAATGTTCTGACCTCGAGTCAGTACCTGACATGGGGAACGATAAAGGGAAGCATAATATTTATGTGGAGCCCAGTGCCACTATTTCCACCACCAAGCTTAAGAAGATTGAGCCCAAATATCTATAGGAGGCGGAGAGGCTCTTCCACTCACATATGTGGGTAAAGTGTTCTCAAAATGCAGTTCATTGTCGACAGTGGAATAGAAAAAAAAACATTTGAGAAAAGGTCATGAAGCAATTGGGCCTACTGACCACACCACACCCATAGTCGTACACAATTAGGTGGCTTTACCAAGGATGTGATTCCCGCTTTATCTAACAGTTTCGCCTTCCCTACACCATCAAGCCCTTCACATATGAGGCACTGTGTGATGTTGTTCCCCTATAACTTTGTGATATATTATTAGGCCAACCATACTTGTGGAAACCCCACACTGTGTATGAGTCTAACCCTCACACTGTTATTTTTTCTTTGGGAAATAATTTATACAGGATACCGATGTAGAACCACCTACCACCATCTCTTTGACTTTTGTGAAGCAATGTAGTAAGATCATTTCCCAGACTGCGAAATTTTTCTTCCCTATGATTCACCCTTAGGGGAAGAAGAAGGTTGTGTCCAAATCCGCGACCTCCAGACAGGGCGCCTCCACATTGTAGCAACAATTGGACAAGGTCGTGGAGGAGTACAAGGACATCTTCACCTCATCCATAGGGGTAACCCTACACTTTCAGGTCAAGCACTTCATCGATCTGACCCTGGGCGCACCGCTACCCAAAAATCTGATCTATCAGTGCTCTACTCAAGAGAACGGTGAAATATAGAGGAAGATTCAAGAGTTGTTGCAGAAAGGGCACATCATGCCAAGTTCATCACCCTATGGGAGCTCGATCATGTTGGTACAAAAGAAGGATGGGACTTGGAGACTTTATATTGACTATCAGGCATTGAATAAGATCACTGTCCAGAATAGGTATCCAATCCCACAGTTTGATGACCTTTTGGACCAACTCAAGGGTGCACTTTCCTAATTTCCACCTCCATGGTGCACTTTTATGCCACCTAGGACACCTTTGGGTTCCTTCAAGAGAGCGTACCAAGATGATTTGGGAGGTGCACTATAGTCGAGTCATTGGACATTTTGGAGAAGAGAAAACAGTGGCAGTGCTAGAGAAGTATTTTTATTGGCCAAACCTTTGACAAAATGTTGGGAATTACAATACATCCTGCACTTCCTGTGCCATTGCCAAACCGATCATCAAGAAGTGAGGCCTATACACTCCTCTGCCACCTCCTAGTCAGCCTTGGGAATCCATCTGCATGGATTACATGTCGAGCCTTCCTTCTACTAAGGATGGAAATGAGTGTGTTTTCGTGGTAGTCGACAAATTCTCTAAGATGGCCATTTTGGGAACCTACAAGAAAAGTATCACAATAGAATACATTACTAATATTTTCTTTGAATGAGCGGGGGTACAATTTGGGATACCACAGTCCATTATCTCAATCAAGACAACATGTTCCTGAGTACATTTTGGTCAAGAATTTGCTCTATGTTGGATACCAAGCTCACTAAGTCCACGACCTTCCACCCCCAAACTGATGGCAAAATAGAGGTAGTCAATAGGATGATCATGCACATTCTGCGTATGTACAACTCGAAGCTTCCACACTCATTAGATGAAATCCTCCCTTGTGTCCAACACAGTTAAAACAAATCTCTCCATAGCTCAACTGGCCATAGCCCCTTTTAGGTGGGATTGGGATTCCAGCTACTATGTCCCATTGATGCGGCCATAACATTTGTAGCTACTCAAGTAGATTCAACTCATGTTCAGGCCAAAGCTAATAGGGATAAAAACTTCATTGAGCACATTCAGCACATCCACCAGTAGGTCCATGACATATTGGACAAAGCCAATGTTAAGTAGTAGTTTCATGATCAGCATCGAGTGCCACAAAAGTTCCAAGTGGGCAACAAAGTTTGGTTACATTTGCAGAAGGATCATCTCGTTGGGGGCCACCACAAGCTTCTCCCACTCCAATATGGGATTTACATCATCACTAAGCTTTTCAGAGACAATGCTTTTGAGCTCAACATTCCCCATTCCTGGCCTTCACTCGACGTTCAATGTGGATAGCCTTTGACCATACTTTCCACCATTGTTGGACACATCAGACATTGCAAAACAACTCACACCGATAGAGCTAAACCTAGACTGCATGGAACATGCCACCACTGATTGGATCATGGACATGTAGATCAAGAATACTCACCAGCAGAATATCCAATTATATTGGTTTATCAAAGCTAGCCAACTCCTGCATCAAGGCAAGTGTCTCACTATGGACCAACTTCAGCAGAAGTTTCCCCATCTTATGGAGGCACTTAATGCAATGGGGATCATTTCTTCCTAAGGGGGAGGATTGATCTAGGTGAATATTGGTGGCCACCTACCTATTCCACTTGGACCCCCACCATTTTTTCTTTTTATTTTCCTTAATTGTAGCACAACTTGCTATTTTTGGTTGTTTTCAGGTCCTAAACTTCTAGAGCCATTTTGAGGGCCTAAAAGACGTTTTTAGGGAAAACAGAGACACTAGAAAAGTGCCAAACAAGTTTATTAATTTTTTTTGCCTCCTCTTCGATATCTTTGAAACGAGGTATTATGATAGCCAAATGGAGATCATATGCCAAACTTACGACCCCGGGAAGTTGGCATTCCAACTTTCCCCAATGGGGCCCACATGCATTTGGCGCCTCATCTTCAAGGGTTAGATTTTTGGATGTTTATGTTTTCTCATTGTTTCTCAATTATTAAAAAGGCACCGAGTCTCATTGTAACATAGTCAAAGGCATATAGCCGCAAGATCTCTTCTCAGAGATAAGTTATCATCGCCTGAGCTAGTTTATTTCCATTCTATATGTAGGCATATTTTAGTTCTTTGATATTAATGAAATGAAGTTTTATTTGTGCTACATCTCGATTTTTATGTTTATATATGTATTTTTTTGCATTCCTATATAGGTTTGTATCACTTGTAGACATAGGCATGGGCATTTTTTAATAGAGTGGGCCAATAATAACCATCCCTCGTAGCTTTATGTGTTGTAGTGATTCTTGCATACTAACCACCTGTCGGTCTTGCTCTAAAAATTGTCATAAATTAGAATACCATGGCTCTTTAGACGTGGACTGAGGAATATGTTCAATAATGTACATTTCTATCTCCTACTCCTAACCTAGAAAATCTTTCTCGGGACCATCTCTTGCTTAGGTTACTAGTTTGCAAAGGCCATGACCCTTTATGGTATGAACTAATTTGAACTCAGATGAGCCTTGGTATTGCAGCAAGAATGTCGCAACTCCCAAGGCTACCAACTTTAATTATCAACGCAGGGTTCGTACAAACTTAAGAGGTGTTAGCACTATATGTGAAGCATACAATGTTTCATTCCATTATTGTCATGATGTAATGGAGTGCATATAATGAAGTCAAATCCTAAACTAATTGCAGAAAATGAAATGCTCGAAATAGAAACCTTGACCTATTGCAAGAAAAAAAGAACAAGGAAAGAAACATATTCTCATTGCATAAAGTAAATATCATGAATTAAATTTCAACTAATACATTTCAAAGAGTTTAGATCCATTAATAGAGTTCATTGGATGTGGCAATGAAGAAAATCATCATTGTATTATCCAATCCATAAATATGTCCATTAGCACAAATCTTTGAAATGTTTTGCATCGGTAAAGAAGCAAATCCTCATCAGTCTTTAGTCTTCCCTAATAATGGATTTAGAGCCTAGGGGCCTTGATTCAACCCTAAGGGACAATAACCAAGCTTCGTGAGAGAATCTAGGCAAAAATATACATGTTGGAAGACTGCTGCAGGGTTTCCTGTAGTACTACTACAAGAAACAACAGATTTTCTATAGGGAGTTATAATTCGAAAAATGACCAACCAAATCAAATCCAAATTGGATGGGACATTTTTTTTTATTTACTAAGATATCTTAGTTCTCCATTCCAAGTGGAATCACTCAAAAATACCTCTGTTAACCCATGCTAAAAAATGGCAGAAAATTACTATTCTAAAATCTCGAAAAACTAGTGATATAGTAAATCTATCAAATGCCTAACCTAATAAAGTGAAAATTCAATGGGGTGATTTTTGTTATTAAATAGAATGATTTTTTGATCTAATGAAAGTGGAATCAACTCATTTGAAGCTCGTTATCATGCTCTAAAACATAGCATAAATTTATTGTTATTTGCCACAAAAGTCTTCCAGAAATCTAGATTTGGGAAAAAGAAAACTGATACAAGTAGCTCAATGATTACTATGACCTTCCAAAGTTTTTAAAAGGATGAAATTATTCTTGTGATCCTCCAAATGAACTTAATTCAACCATTTAGCTCAATGATACAACAATAAATCATTAACACTAAATACAAAAATAGAAAAAAACAAGAACTCGAGATGCATGTGAATAAGAAGCTAAAAGAAGAAAAGTAAATGATACAAAAGGGCTCTAAGGCCCTTGGGATGGCCAAGCCCAAGGAAAATCATATTCCTATGAAGGAGACCAAGGTTTAGAAGCTTAACATGACATAACTCTTCATTATTTCCATCAATACAACTACATCCCTGCAAGAAATGACAATGGAGCTGCAAAAATATGAGTTCTCTCCACAAGAAGAATAATAAAAATCCACCCCTAGAGGAAAATGCGACTTGGTACTTGTAAAAAATGATTAGGAATCATTCCCCATGAAAGGATGAAGCTTTCCCCACCAAAATCCCTTGATTAGTGGATCTCGTTCCTAATACTAAGAATGTGCATTAAATGGCAAGGAACACATTCCTATATTTTCTTAAACATTGGAGCTCCATAATTTGTGCCATAATTCCAGAGTATCTTGTTGATTTATTATTTAATATTGATCCTCCTATAGTAGGGAGCAAATCCTTAAATTATCACCTCCTCCAAATCTCCATAATCTGCCCAATATTCTCACAATATTCCACAAAAATAAATAATATTAGGTACAAATATGCAATTATCCATAAACCTTCCTAATGAACATAACATTAAAAATACATTATCTAATGAGAAAAGAGAGGTTTAATGTGCTGAAGGATGGTTAATGGGCCTTCATTTATGTCTAATTTAAAGGCATATGCCTTAATTTATGTCTAATTTAGAGGCCCATCATACCCCCTGAGGAAAGTGTTTCTCATCCTCTAAGAAACTTAGTGATCTCATTGTGCCTCATTCATGGCCCTAGTGGCTTCTCTCTTGTGCATTCCTCAGTACTTTCTCTTAAGAATTTTGGTTATAAGTTTTGCAAGGACAAGAACAAAAATGTAGTTATTTTTTTCATGATTGTATGACAGTCTTTCAAGCAAAAAAACATAGCTTTCCTCTTTGCAACTGAAATATATTGGCTTGTAGATCCATTTCATTCATATCCTCTCCCTTGAAAACTTCATTCCATTTTCACTCATTTTTCCAAAACTGTTTGCGAGTAGAAAAAATCACAGTGTTTCTTGAGACCATTAGCTTTCTTTCTTCCACTTATTCAAGATGGGTTCTTCTATATTTTTCAGTTTGGAAAGTTCTTCCAAATCTTTTTTCAACCTTCTACTACCTTTTTGATACCATTTGGACACCTTTGAAACCTTTAAAATGCCTTTAGATGAGAACTAGGACATCCTGTAGTAATTATATTGTTTCATGTAGTAGTACTATAGGAAACCCTATAGGAGTTTTTGTAGTACTACAAGAAACCTTGTTTAAACCTATTTTGAGCCAAAATGATAGTCTAAGCCTAGGGTAGGCCCTCGAATTGACATCCATGTCTTTCTCCCATTTCTCTAACATCTTTTAGGCCTTGGAAAAAAGCTAGAAAGGGATTAGAGACCTCTTGGAAAGCCTCTTTTCATCACTCTACTTTGAGTTATGTTTTGATGATGAATGCCTTATTTCCTTTTGTTTCCTTCTTCTTCTCTTTTTTGGCCTAGATGATTGCCTAATGGCCTTGGAGTTACCTATTTTGATTAGGTCTCTTTTAGGCACTGCCATTTTTGGTTTTAGCACAACTTATTCCTTTCTTCCTTCTTGTAGCAGCATTCTGCCTTCTCGTAGCAGTCATTCCTTCTTCCTTCAGGGTCTTCTAACTGTATGGGAGTGATGCGAAATGATGTAGAGGGGTTGGAGGATGATGCTAGGGCTCAAAGGGAGTAGTGTAGGTTTTTGAAAATGGAGAGGATGCTCTATTTGTTTTTTCAAGAAATGTTCAGAGGGACAAAATGTAGGGTTCTTGAAAAATATTAATTTTTTTCTTATGAAATGGGATAGATGAATGATGGATAGATAGTGGATTTTAAGTGGATAGAGGGCTTGGATCACTTTAGGGACTTTGCCTTTGCCCAAATTTCCTCTTTTAACTATTATCCCCAATCCTCGAAATCATCACCCTTCATAATTTGGCTTTTCTACATTGCATGAGTGAAGGAGTGAGCTACAATTAACTACTTGATGGACGTTGAGACTGCTAACCTATCCTTAGCTTATAAAACCTCATCTCTCATGCATTGACAACAAATTTCTAACTATAATATGCTCAATAGAAGAGGTCAAAAATATTGCATACCTATACCTACCTGATGATTGTTGGAGAGACATGCATGTTGTTGTTGAGTTGATGATTTATCCATCGTCCTCTAGAGGTGATAATTTCATTTGTTTTCTTATGAACAAGCCTTCTTAGCTTGGTGATTCTAAACCTTTGTCTTCCAGTTACCATGAGCAAGCTATCCTAGTTAGTTCCTGGCTTATTGGAGTGATGGGTTTGTCCATGGTTGATGTTCACCTTCCCTATACCTTATTCCACCATTAGACACCTTTCTCACACTTAATTCTACCTTTACTGCCATCTCCTAAGATTTTAGCCTATTTCCTTTAGTAAAATAGGGCATTCTGTAATAGAACTAGGATGACATCCTATAGTAGTACTATAGGAAACAACAAATTTGCCTTGTTTTGTCCATATCTCCCAAATGATGGAATTGATTGACTTGAAATTTTCTGAGCATGTTGCCATCATCCTTATCCACCTCCCTATAAAAAATAATTTGCCAATAGATGCACAAATCTTGAGAAAAAATTAAAATGGTTGAAGTTGATGGAGGTTGATTTTTGAACTTGCTTGGGCATGTTACCATCATCCATATTCATCTCCCCTTGAAACATATTTTTGAATGGATTCCCGAATACAGAGAAAATTCAAAAATGGTTGTAAGTGATGGAGGCCAATTTCTTGAAACATGTGGATTGGAATTTTTTGAAATCGATTGAGCATGTTACCGTCATCCATATGAATCTCCACCTAAAACAACTTGTCAAATGGATGTATGGTTTGCAAGATATGACAAAAATAAATTTCTGCTCTATGTATTTTTGTTTCCTGTAGTAAAACATAGCATTCTTGTAGTATTTCAAGAAAGCAAGGAAAATGAGTGGTAAGAGCTTGGGAATAATGTGTGGATGGTGGAAATAGATGAGGGTGATGGATTTGCATAGCCTTCGCCCTTCTGGAGTATTTGAGAAAATGAGGAGAAAATCCAAGTTTCACTTCCTTCGACTAGAATTTTGACCAATTGTTTCTTTTTTTGTTGCCAACTTGTTTTTGTTGCTTGCGTATGTTGGAGAGAACCTACATTCATTAGAGAGATCCATGGAGCAATTTTTTATTTTTTTTTTCTAATTTTTTTTTTAACCTTCTAGGCCTACCAACTGCCTTAATGAGGTTTTCAACTAGTAGGTCTGCTTAGGTGCCTCAAAGGAGGTTTTCACCTACAATCTTTTTTTTTTCTTTTTTTCCCAACCCATTGACCTCCTCATGGAGGTTTTCAATCAGTGAACCAATCTCCAGCTCCTCAAAGAAGGTTTTCACATGAGATTTTTATTTTGTTCTCTTATTTTTCAATTTTTATTTCTTTTCCTATCCTACACTACTTGAAAAGAAAATTCATTTTCAAGTGTCGGAATACTTCCAATGAAGCCAAGTGCACATCAAGATGACAGATAAACTGATGTGTAGGATTGAAATGTATTCTTTGACATGTAACTGGATGTAAGAGACCGAATGCTTTGACTTTGATGATATCCAACATAATTGAAGAAAGTATTGTTGCAACTTAGTGACTGTCTGGAACCATATTTCAATATAGTTGTGATGCCCCTTGCCCACTTGCTTAGTTTGATCATCTTGGATGTCTTCTTCTTCCATGATGTTCAAACCATTCTCTTTCTGTTGATTTTTCTCTTGAACACATAAAGGATCTGATGATAAACATGAGGGCACTTTCTCAATCTCTGATTCTAATGTCTGCTCTTCAACAAATGCAGCCCGTGATTCTTTGGTCTTCTCATTTGAATCTTCTTTTTCTTCATGTTGTCCTTCAACGATATCAAGAGAATCTCTTTCTTGTGATACTTTTCCTCAGCTAAGATGAATACCATTTATATCAAGAGGATATGCTTGGAAATATGGTACCTCACTATTATAAGTGGACTCAACTACTTCATTGTGTGGGTATGGAAATGGTGGTACAGGTAGTTGAGTGAGAGTGGATATTTGAAATGGATGTGGTCGGTGTGGTGGTTGTGGTGGAGGTGGATGGTAGGGATAACATGGAGTTGGGTAAGGATGGTATTGAGGAAAATATTGAGGATATTGTGGATGGCTCCCATAAATTCCTAGCCAACCTTGTTGCCAAGATTGGTTTTGGGGTTGAGAAGGTAAATGTTGCCAAGGAAAGGGTGTGTTCCAATTACGTTGAGGTGTATATGCATAACCTTGAAATTGTGAATTAGGCTCTCGCATCATACTAGGTTGACTAGGCTGCTAGGTCCTCTTGGAGCTACATAACATAGATGCTTTGCTGATTGACTTGCTCCATTGTCCTCTTCGTAAACTTCCTTCAACCTTGGTAATGATGGAAAATATTTAACATTATGTTATTTTTCATGGACAACACAAATATTAGCATCTTCTTTTTGTTCATCTTGCATTCTTAACATTTCTCTTTGTTCACTTAGATTGCGAAGAATTTTTGTTTTAAAGTTATCAAGCAAATTTCCATGTTTAGGTTGACTTACCGGTCTTAATGCTATTCACTTACTCTTGCCCTTCCTCTTGATATGTCTCTAAATTTTTCACAAATTTCTTCAAATGATAATTGGTATACATCACCTCTACTCATGAGATCAAGGATATCAATCCACTCATCCCTAATTGTTCTAAGTAAGAGGGTTTTTAGCGTGTCGGATCCTAAATGATGTGGTTTTTCGCTCTTAACATTATACATGAACCTCTATATTAGATCATCTAGACTCTCATCTTATTTTTTATTCATTCTAAAGATTTATTTCTTTAAGATCGTGATCTTTATATTTTTGTAGAAATATCTTCTGCATCTTACTCCATGATCTTATTAAATTAGTCCTTAAACGCATGAACCATTTAAGATCTCTATTCTTCAATGTTGTCAAAAACAATCTCAATTTTTAAGTGTTTAATAAGTAACCATAATATCTACAAACAATTTCAAACTCAAAGAGAAAGGTTTCCAAATCCTCTAACCTCATACCATGGAAGCTTGGAAGAAAATATAGAGGGATGTTCTTCGTATGCACACTGATCTCAGTATCTTGAATGGGAAATCCAATATGATCTTCTTCATTGTCAACATCTCCATCCATTTATACTACATTCCTTTCCATATCTTCTTCTTCTACCTGCAAAAGTGGAGGGTGATGTGGCTCTTACTGCACCACATGATCAAATGGGGGGGGGTGTTGGAGAAGTATTTTTTTATTTTATATATAAAAAAAAATGAATTAGAATGTTAATGCAATGCAAAATTCCTAATGAAATTTTTGTTTTTGCATAAAGTAAAAATAAATGAATCAAATAGGGAAGAAAGCAATGCATACTTTGACACCTCCCTGTCAACGGTGCCAAAAATTGATGAGCCTCGGTATTGCAACAAGAATGCTACAATTCCTAAGGCTACCATCTTTAATTATCAACCCAGGGTTCATACAAACTTAAGAGATATTGGCACTATATGTGCAACATAAAATGTGTCCTTTGTTGGCTTGTTGTGGCTTGACCTAGGTTCAAAGTTAATTAGCCAAACAAATCCTTGTACTAATGGCTCTTCTGGAAACAGTCTGCAAGGCGCAGACTAAGGTCTCATCCAAAGCCGTATGGGAGGATGCTAGAACTATGTTTTCGCACCCTTGAGATGTCAGGGGGGTTGATTTAGTCCAACTATGAATACTTTCACGCAGGTTACTTTGTACACTTTCCTGGCCTGTGAAGCTTTCGCGCCTTTGTTATATTTGTCTTCACACAACCCTAACCAGGGGTTGCAGGACTTCCACACTGCTATAGCAATGATCTACGTTATTTCCCCAAGTCACGTCGCTGATCTTACTTATATTCTTATAACAGTTAGTTATCTTCATGTAAACAGGTACCTTATATTATATTCACTTATTCAACACATTCATATAAGTTCGCGCAACAAATTAACAGTAAACTTTAAATTCATACCCAATATACTTCAATGCATAAAATAAGAAAAGATACACAGAAATATTGTAAAACTTCCCTTTATTAATGCTTCAAGTGGTTATAGACTCAACCTACCCTGCGCACTCAGCTGCAGACTACTAGGCCTCTGCACACTCAACTGCAGAGCCTTCTCCTACCCTACGACCTAAAGAAATGACTCTACACTTAGCCTTCCTCTATTACATCTTCTATTCATTCATTCCTCTCTTCTTGTTCTTTACACTTAGAGCCTCGCTCTATTTATACAATCCCATGGTCGCGGACCATAGGTAGATCTTTCAAACTGACATTACATTACAAAAATGAGGGCAGACAACCCTCTGACTCATTTTCCATCTTCACGCTTCACGCCCATAAATTGCGGAGTCTTTACATCGGACTTAGTCAAAACTTGGGCTTTAAACCCCAAAAATTACCTTGGGGGGATCCCACGCCTAATAGGCCCCCAACACAAACATTGTGACTCACCCTCGAGTCACTCTGTCGGTGCAAAGATCTTCACGCGGAGACCTCCCAACTCTACTTGGACTACTGCAAGGTTTACAGTGCACTGAGAAGCTACCTGCTATATCTCCTGTATGCATTGTTCAGAGACCGCAGTGTTGGAACTGCTCCCCTATATCTATTCTTGCATCCCCTACATCTACATGAGCTTGCCTTAAATTGTTGTGGTGATTATGAAGGCCTCATCAATCCAAGGCTGAACACACACCTTCAAAACCACTTCTATGTGTCACGCTGCATCTACTTGGTCTTTGATTACTTTGGCTTGTTACATATGCGCGAGCCTCTATATGAGGGCCACTGTCTGGGTGATCCCTTTGACGTTGTCATACTACTATTGTAGCTCACATGCCTCTGCTTCTAAGCACTATATGGTTGGGTCCTCCTGTAGATTGGTGAGGACCTCAAACTATTCTTCCAACATTTTGGTGCAGTCCCTCATTGCACTACTGATCTCCTCTATCCATGATGTAATGGTGCTAGCGTGCTATTCCCTTACATTTGGAGGAGTTGAAGGTTGTGTCTCCAATCGCAGTTCTGCTATTTGAAGGTTTAGCTCTAATTGAACCTTAGCCATTTCTTCTCACACCTCGTACACCCCTACTGCTAATCTCTGCATGTGCACCTTTGCTAGTGCTTCTGCTGGGATGGCCAGCTCAGGGACCATATGGAAGGCTTCTTCAATTACCTGTACCATCTGCCTATTTTGAGACACGACCTCATCACGCTGTAAGCTCAATTGCTCCATGTTGATCCTTTATTCACTCAACATCTGCAGTGTGCAACTCTCCCTAGCCCATAGTTCTGCAGTAGTCTCATCCTGCAGAACATAGAGCGTCTCTCGAGGGAGCACAGCCATGTTGATCCCTATACCTTTCAACGTATTGACTGTAGGCCCGTCGACCTCATTTGTTGTAACCAGTGCCCCTTATGGCAGTAGTATTGTGTTGGTCATACGAGCATGTAACATTTCCTCAGCTGCGGTTGCTCCTACGGTGAGGTTGGTTGAGAGAGTACCAACCTGAGGAGTGTGCACCTGCAACTCCTGAATATATGCTCAGAGGGCCCCCAACACAATCTGATTCTCCTCCGCAAAGTTCTAGAGGGCCTCTGTGGTGACGTCGTGCACCGTTTCTCCCATATCATGTAGATCCCCCTCAGTAAGGGTGATCAAGTAAATAGACAACTTAGACGCTTTTACCTTCTTATGCGACCCCATCTGCTTCTCAGACATTGGTGCTTCAATTGTGCTGACGTTGTCTATGGGTCCACGCTGCCCTCCTCTATCTCTGTTTCCCTCTCTTTCTCCTGCTCAGGCGAAGGCGACTTCCGGTCCTCACGCTCTGTTGTAGCTACCTTCTGTGCTTCTGCTGTGGCCTTCTGTTGTTCTGTTTCTATCTGTGCAGCATCCCTCACCTCTTTCACCTTTGCTGTTGCTGCTTCTTTTCTTCTCTTTTCCACCAACTGCACCATTTCCTCCTCCTTCTTTTTCTACACAGTAGACTTTTCCACCATAGAGATGTCTGGAGCATTCCATTCTGACGGCCACGTCTCAAGTACATCGAATATCACATCATCTATGGCTATATAGGGTAGTTTGTTCCACTTATTGTAGGGTCCTTGCGTGCCCTGAGGTGGATGTGATGAAATTCTAATTTAAACTCTCTGAAACCTTATAGACTGTTATAGACAGTGGGTGATAATTGTGGCTTGTAGTTAATCCCTGTTCTGATGTTCATCTCCATGAACACCCAGAATATTTTACTGTCGTGGATATGGTGCATGTCTTTAGTGGCCCACAGTTAAGCGTACTTCACGGCCTCCGAGAGATCCCTTGCAGTTGTGGGGAACTGGCTGTCCTATGGCAATTCCTTAGCCACCAATACTATGGACAACAAAAGCCATGGATGGTGGAAGGTGTTCCCTTGCTCTTGTGCCTTGCGGGAATTCTCCAAGAACTCCTAGCACAAGAATTCAGACCAGTTAAACTAGACCCCTTCTGCACATTGTTCGGCAAGTACAACCACCAGCGTGGGCACCTCATCCACATGGCATTTACGGATGACCTTACCTGCCAGTATCTCAGTCGCAACTCTGACTACCTTGTTGTTGATATTGGAGATTGCGTAGCCCTTCTTTTTCTTCTCTAGATTGTATTTCTTTTTCATGGCCTCCGCGATGGCCAAATCACTGCTTTTACCCTCCGAAATGTCTGCTGGGTCTTCTCCTTTACATGGGAGTCGAGTAATTCGATTGATTAGGTGGTTTGTGATGGGGATGGGCTCCTCCAGCCATAAACACCCACCATGCACCAGGCAGAGCACCTCCCTGATGACGAAGATAGTCACTGGGGTGCAATGGTAATGCAACACACAGAGCAGGTTCAACAACCTTGCCTTTTCGACTCCACGCAACCATTTACGCGGCTCCAATTCTATAACTCCGGTATTGTGTGTTTCTTTGGCTTCATGAGGTGTGCGGTCACCAAGTGAGGGAATTTATTTTGGTTAGCAAGATCCCAGTCTTCAAATTTTAAGCTCGGTACCCTTCCCAAGTGTGTTCCTTCAAAGATGATATCATCTAGGAGGAGCGGATTTTGCATGGGCTCTTGCTTTCATTGAGGTCCTTCAACACCTTTGCCTTCCCCTTCCATGGAGGGACATACGTAGACAACTTGGTTAGAGGGACCACACCCTTGGTTTCTTCCTCCATGCCCTCTTCCTCGTCCTCTTCGATTATGGTATCCTCAAGGGCTTCTTCCTCCTCATTGGTTTCCAAGTTAACCACTTTCCCTTTTTCCTCCATTGTTAATCTAGTTCGCAGTGGGTTTCAAGGGGACACATGCACGGGAATCATGGGTTGTTTATCTTTCTTTGGTCTCGGTGTGTGTAGTGATTTATGGATTTCCGCAACAATCCCAGTGCTCTCAAGGGCATCTTCTATGGTCATGGCCTGTGCAGATTCTTCGGGGTAATTTCTATGATTTCCCTGGCTTCTTCACATGCTGCCATATTGTTTGTCCAGAAGTCTATCAATCATTCAATCAAGTGCTCAAACAATACTCTCCTTAGGAAAAACAGATCTCGGCTCAGAATACACGGGGCACACGACAGCTTAATTCACAAATGACCAAGTGTTGTTTGTTGGGAAACACTTTACAATTTATAGTTCCTTTTGATTTGGAATTCAACCGTTCACCCCAAATCTGGTCCATTAATGCTCCCTTGGCGGCAAATTTTCCCAAATCTTGCCCATAAAGCTCGCCTTAAATGCTTTTGACCCGCTCCATTTGGTCTCAAGTCAAGCATCACATCATGAATAGTGACTACAATGGTCACCTTCCAGCCAACCTGCGTGGCAGAACAACCCCCCTTGCGCGGTCATGGACCTTATGACACTTTACTCTTACGCGCAGCCCTGACATCACACAACTCTCAGGAAAAGTAGTTTATAGTATTGCACCTCCTTTTTACTGCTTGGAGTGCTAAGATTGTACTTCTTATGGCTAGTCAGGTGGTCGTGCCACCTATATAGGGTTTTAACCAGTCATCCATCACTTTTCCTGGAAAGAATCCGCCTTTTATTTTTACTATATGTGTCATGCACTTTACTATTTGCATCGCACCACCATGGGTGATATCTTTAGTAATATACGATCCAATCCAAGGCATCAAGCTAATCAACTCTCGGTGGTAGTCCCTAAATTTGTCAACGTAATCGTGTGCACCCTACTTTATCACCCTGGGTTTCTTATAGAGAAAATCCTTCTTTATTTCTTCCTCAAGCTTCTCGACTTCCGCTTCCACCAGAGCACTTTTCTCCCTTAACCGCAGTCTTTCTTTCATGAGTTCTTGGAGCCTAATATCACCCTATCGGATTTCTTCCTCAGGTCCCAAGTGTTCTTCTTCATTTAGTTGCACTATCCCTTCTTCCAAGGCTCTGCAAACCATCATATCTACCGGTGCTACTATGCACGAACTAGGAATATTATACTCTATTGGAACTACAACGTTTGCTCCATATGCCATCCAGAAAGGTGTTTGTTCCGTCAGTTTCTTGTACATTTTCCTATAAGCCCACAAAATTGTTGGTACACACAGGTCCCAACCACTTCGATGTGCATTATATACCCTATTTAGTGCTTCACACACTTCGTTAAAGGCTTCTGTGTGGGTAACATTCTGCACACTTGTTCTTTCCACACTTCGTTGTCCTAACTGGAGGGACCGTTCACGCAATTGCCTCGCCAACACATGCTTATTGACCGTGTTCTCAAACGCAAAGTCCATGTGCATCTGTGTAGATTATGTACCATATGCCTATACCCACCTGGACAGATGCGTGCACAAACCATCCTGTACATTATAGTTGTCTTTTAGATGCATATGAGGCTTCCCAAAATGCATGTGCATCATCCTCCTGCATTTTCACTAGTCCTCAAAGCTTCCTTGGTGCATAACCCAGCATCTCATGGGCATAGCACCTGGTACCCATTTCAAAGCCATGAAATGTTACTGTTCAGCACCTCTCTTTCAAATCTGTTCAAGAAAGCATCTACCTCACTTAACCCATCATAAGTAGGTAGATCCCTTACTTTCATCGATACACAGCACAACGATATTGTCATCATGTTGCAGTTCAGTGTGGTTATGTTGTGTAAAGGGTTCTGCCATCGCTCTCTCTTCATTCGAATCCGATGTACAAGAGCTTTCACACTCCCATGAGATTCGTCCATTCGCGGTGAGATTTAACCTGTCTTTCTCTTGCATGGTTATCTTGTAGATGTAGTCTAAGTCGTCGTCACTTTCATAGTCATGCACTGGCTCAGTGTAGCATGATCCCTTAGAAGGGTCCAAATGTACAACTACACAGAGAGACTTTTTTCTCAAAAATCATTTTGCGCTTCTTTAGATTTATCACCTCGTTCATCTCAATGGCCCATTCGAATCCTAATAGTGCAGGGTAGGGATTGTTGTCATTAACAATCTCTATCACTTCAAAATCTGCTAGTGCGCTTTCCCCTTTAATATCCATGGTGATTCCCTACAATCTCCCCATGGGTATTATCTTTTGTTGGTTCGCCATTTGCAGTGTAGGCCTTCCCATGCGATCCCATGTCTGCTTCGGCAAAACATTCACATCTGACACTAGGTCTAGAATTACTTGGTCCATCTCATATTCTCCAATCTGTGCAGTCAACCTCATTTCCTTTCCCGTCCTTGTCGGATGCTTTCCAATCTTCTATACTACGCGCAGTTCTCCTAGCGTGGTCCCTGCGCATCTATTAATGATTTCCTGCAATCCCTTTACAACCTTACTGTCGCACAGTATATTCATGCACCTTTCCAGGAATGTGGCAAGCATTGATGGGTCCATTTTTGGCTCTGGTCCGTCTTTGCTTCCTGAAGTGGAGGCATCAGTGAAGGTCTTCCCAGCTTCCATGAAGGTCTCCTTAGCGCGCTCCAAATCAAACTTTGGCTCTTTCGTCGGAGCCTTGCGAACCCAAGTACTATCTTCAGGTTGTTTTCCTTTATCATCCCCAATCGTAATCCCACTTCGGAGCATAATGCTCACATTGGGGTCTTCCTCTCGCGGCTCAAACCTCATCATCTACAAGTTCTGAATTGGGGGAGGTTAGAGCGCTCCCTTGTTGTGCAACCTCGCTATTAGTGTGGGACAATCCTTGGTCTCATGATTGAACAAGGTAAAATACAGACATGATGGACTCATTGGATTCATATAATCATGGGCATAATGTATTTTCCCTCCGTAATTGTAACATATCAGCTGTTTGCGACATCTTCCAGGTTCTCCTCCACCTCATCCTCGTCTACGCCCCTGAAATCCAGTTCGTACCACTCCCACATTTTGGTCAACGGGTCGTGTTTCAGCCTGAACTCTTTAGGTGAGATTCCTATCCATCATCAGCTCATAGCTTCTACAAGTGCACTCATCATGTCCAACCAATCTACAAAAATTATAGAACAACTATTGTGAATTCTGTGTGTACTTCTGTAACAAATGGCAGTTGTCTGTAGCATGCTTTCCTCTTATTTGACAAATTTCACACCACAAAGCAGGGGTCACGCTAGGTCCTACTTGTGCCTTTGGTATTAATGGCATTGGCCCTCCTCCCGTGAGGTAATTCACGAACATTGGGAAGTATTCCTTGTCATGACCTTGATGCTTACGTTTAACACACCATACCTCTTCGTGCACTTCCAAGCGAGCTGTCCTGTCCTGTTTCAGACTCTGCATCTCAAGGCATAAGTTTTTCAACTGCGCTTGGATCTGCTGAACTCCCAGGTTAGGATTCTATATCAAGGTCTCATGTAGCCTCATCACAATCTCCAAGGTCTCTAGCTGAGTTGTTAACCTCTGTTGCGACAACACGTTCCTCAAATGCGGCATTACTGATGCTATAAACCATTTGTGGTGTTGTCCATCCGTCAAAGTCATATTAGCTTCGCAAATTGTGCACTTCAATCTCTGATCCAATTCCCAAGGGGCATCACTTGGTAGCATTTCGATCTCTTTGAACCCAATGATTGATTGTGCCTCTGACTTTGACTTGCTAAATTCTCTATTCAGTGCAATTTGGATATTCACGATCCCCACATTCAAATTGTCATTAGAATGCTTAATATACCAGGTCAGCACGTGATCCTGTAGAGCATTGACCAATGTTGCTTTCTTTATTTTATCATCTGTAACTCTTTGTGCTTCCCATACAACCTTTATCACGAACCAAAACTGGTCCGGATCTTCATTTCCTACTCCCATGAACATCGACAACTTTATCGCGCTTGCCATATTGACTCACACTGGTGGCGGAGGTGGTACAGGCAAAGATGGTGGTGAAGCTAGTGAAGTTGGTGGTGGTGTGGGTGGGGGTGGCATGCGTGGAATCCTCTTTCTTATCAAATTGATCACACTTCTTGGTGAGACCTTCACGAGCTCTTCCTCATCCGCTCGCGGAGATGAAATCAAAGGGCTAGTTTCTAGTTCTGCACTATCTTCGTTTCTATAAATTCTCCGACTTCGTGTAGCCCTGAACATTAATGTATTCGCATAATCTGCTTTTCACATAGTAGCATTTTAATCCAAGTGTTCAGAGACTTAACGTACTTACCTCATGGTCCTTTGAGAAAGTGTCACTTGGCCTTGATGTAGCTTACCATAGTGTCTACTGTGAACTCAGTGATGAATTCTCCTATAAACCGATCGAGCTAGTGATCAACATCATGCGCGATCTTATCCTCCAACTTTTCCAATATGCGCACCCATTCTGGGGTCCACATAATAGGACTATCGAGCTTTCACCTTCCTTGGCTATCTGCTAGCTTCAGGATCCACTCATACAACTCAGTAGGGAAAGATGTGAAGAAAATTTCGTGGATCTCTTTGTATAGATAGCAATATAACCACTCTTCTTTTGATAGTCATGGATTCTTATTCTCCTACGCTGCTAATTCATGAATTCTTTTGTCCAACCAACCTTAAATTTCTTTCTTAGTTGGATTCCAATGATATGACATCGAACATCTCTATGCAGATTTCAGTCCCACCAATGAAACCCTTTCTTGGCTTTTTGGGGCCTGACCCAAGCTCGAGTTAATTAGCCAAACAATTCCCTATACTACTAGCCCTTTCAACAACAATCCGCGGAGTGAGACTGAGGTCTCACCCGAAGCAGTATGGGGGGATGCCGGAACTAGGTTTCCACACCCTTAAGATGTCTGAAGGATTGAATTAGTCAAACTAGAAATACCTTCACGCAGGTTACTTTGTGCACTTTCCTGCCACACGTGGCCTTCATGCCCTTGTTATCTTCATTTTCATGCAGCCCTAACTAGGGGTTGCGGGGCTTTCACGTTGCTAGAGCAGAAATCTGCCCTATTTCCCAAGTCATGCCACAGATCTTACTTATCTTCTTATAACAGCTAGTTATCTTCACGTAAATAGGTACCTTATATTATATTCACTTATTCAACACATTCATATAAGTTTGCACAAAAAATAAACAATAAACTTGAAATTCATACTCAATATACTTCAATGCATAAAACATGAAAAGATACACAGAAATATTGTAAAACTTCTCTTTATTAATGCTTCAATTGGTTACAGACTCAACCTGCCCTACACAGTCAGCTGCAGGGGTGCACTCAATTGTGGACTACTAGGCCTCTGCGCACTCAGCACAGAGGCTTCTCCTATCCTACGACCCAAAGACATGACTCTACACTTAGAATTCCTCTATTAGATCTTCTATTCATTAATTCCTGTCTCCTTGTTCTTTACACTTAGAGCCTCACTCTATGTATACAATCCCATGGTCCGTGGACCATGGGTAGATCTCTCAAACTAACATTACATTACAAAAATGAGGGTGAACAACCCTTAGACTCATTTACCATCTTTGCTCACGGAGTATTTACATCGAACTTAGTCAAAGCTTGGGCTTTAAACCCCAAAACTTGCCTTGGGGGATCCCATGCCCAACATCCTTCCTTTATTGTCATGATGTAATGGAGAGTATGTACTGAAGTCAAATCCTAAACTAATTACAGAAAATAAAATGCTCAAAATGGAATCCTTAACCTATTGCAAGAAATAAAGTATAAGGAAAGAAACTTATTCTAATTGGATAAAGTAAATATCATGAAATAAATTTCAAACATTACATTTCAAAGATTTTATATCCATTAATAGAGTTCATAGGTTGTGGAAATCAAGAAAATCATCATTGTATTTTCCAATCCATAAATCTGTCCATTAGCACAAATCACTGAAATGTTTTGCATGGGTAAAGAAGAAAATACTAAGTGTTCTTTAGTCTTCCCTAATAATTGATTTAGAGCCTCGGGGTATTAATTCAACCCTAAGGGGAAATAACCAAGCTTCTTGAGTGAATCTAGGCAAGTATATACATGTTGGAAGGCTGCTACAGGGGGAGTTATAATTCACCGAATGACCAAAAAAATAAAATCCAAATTGGATAGGACAATTTTTTTTATTGAATAAGATGTCTTAGGTCTCCATTCCAAGTGGAATCACTCAAAAATACTTATGTTAGCCCATGCTAAAAAATGGTAGAAAATTACTAGTCTAAAATCTAGAAATTCGAGAACTAGCAAGCTAGTAAATCTATCAAATGACTAAACTAATCAAGTGAAAATGAAATGGAGTAATTTTTGTTATTAACTTGAATTTTTTTTTATCTAATTCAATTGGAATCAACTCTTTTGAGGCTCATTATCATGCTATAAAAAATAGCATAAATTTACTCTTATTTTCCACAAAAGACTTCCAGAAATCTAGATTTGGGAATAAGCAAACTAATACAAGTAGTTGAATGATTACTATGACCTTCCAAAGATGTTAAAAGGATAAAATTATGCTTTTTATCCTATAAACGAAATTACTCCAACCATTTAATCCAATCCTACAACAAGAAATCATTAACACTAAATGCAGAAATAGAAAAATCCAAGAACACGAGATGCATGTGAATGAGAAGTGAGAAGAAGAAAAGTAAATAATACAAAAGGGCTCTGAGGCTCCTAGGATGGCCAAGCCCAAGGAAACTCAGAGTCCTATGAAGGATACCAAGTTTTAGAAGCTGAACATAACACCAATATTCATTATTTCCATCAATACAATAACATCCTTGCAAAAAATGATAATGGAGCTACAAAAATACGAGTTCTCTCCAAAAGAACACTAATAAAAATCCAACCTTAGAGGAAAATTCGACTTGGTACTTATAAAACATGATTAGGAATCATTCCCCATGAAAGCAAGAAACGTTCCCCACTAAAATCCCTTGATTAATGGATCTGGTTCCCAATACTAGGAATCTCCATTAAATGGCAGGGAACACATTCCTAGATTTTCTCAATCACCGGAGCTCCAAAATATGTGCCATAATTCCAGAATATCTTCTTGATTTATTATTTAATATTGATCCTCCTGTAGTAGGAAGCAGGTCCCTAAATTATTTCATTCTCCAAATCTCAATAATTTCTCCAATATTCTCACAATATTCCACAAAAATAAATAATATTAGGCACAAATATGAAATTATCCATAAACCTTCCTAATGAACATATTAAAGTTAAAACTACATTATCTGATACAAAAAGAGAGATTTCATGTGTTAAAGGATGGTGAGATGGGTCTTCATTTGTGTCTAATTTAGAGGCCCATCATACCCCCCTGCAGAAAGTGTTGCTTATCCTCTGAGCAACTTAGTGACCTCATTGTACATCATTCATGGCCCTAGTGGCCTCTATCTTGTGCATTCCTCAGTCCTTTTTCTTAAGAATTTTGATTGTAAGTTTTGCAAGGACAAGCACAAAAAAGTAGTTTTTTTTCATAATTGTTTTACATTCTTTCAAGCAAAAAAACATAGCTTTCCTCTTTACAAGTGAAATTTGTTGGCTTGTAGATCCATTTCATTCATATCCTCTCCCTTGAAACCTTCATTCCACTTTCACTCATTTTTCCAAAACTATTTGTGCATAGAAAAAATCATTGTGTTTCTTGAGACCATTAGCTTGCCTTCTTTCCCTTATTCATGATGGGTTCTGGAATATTTTTCAGTTTGGCAAGGTCTTCCACATCCTTTTCCAACCTTCTACTACATTTTTCCACCTTTTGGACACCTTTGAAACCTTCAAAACACCATTAGATGAGAACTAGGACGTCCTGTAGTAATTTTGTTGTTTCCTATAGTAGTACTATAAGAAACCCTGTAGTGGTTCTTGTAGTACTACAGGAAACCCTATAACAGTTCCTCTAGCACTACAAAAAATGCTATTTAGGCATGTTTTGAGAAGAAATGATAGTCAGAGCCTAGGGTAGGCCCTCAACTTGGATTCCATGCCTTTCTCCCATTTCTATAGCATCTTTTAGGCCTTGGACAAAAGCTATAAAGAGATTAGAGACCTCTTGGAAAGCCTATTTTCATCACTGCAGTTTGAGTTATGTTTTGACAGTGAATGCCTTATTTCCTTTTGTTGCCTTCTTCTTCTCTTTTTTGGCCTAGATGATTTCCTAATGGCCTTGGAGTTCTATGTTTTGATTAGGTCTCTCTTAGGCACTGCCATTTTGGGTTTTAGCATAATTTGTTCCTTTCTTCCTTCTTGTAGCAACATTCTACCTTCTTGTAGCAGTCATTCAGTCATTCCTTCTTCCTTCAGGGTCTTCTAACTATATGTGAGTGATGAGAAATGATGTAGAGGGGATGGAGGATGACGAAAGGGATTAGAGGGAGTAGTGTAGGTTTTGTGAAAATGGAGAGGATGCTCTCTTTGTTTTTTTAAAGAAAATTTTCAGGGTGAAACCGAATGTAGGGTTTGTTTTTGAAAAATATTATTTTTTTTCTTATGAAATGGGATGGAAGAATGATGGATAGATAGTGGATATGAAATGGATGGAGGGCTTGGAGTGCTTTAGTGACTTGGCCTTTGCCCAAATTTCCTCTTTTAACTATTATCCCCATTCCTCGAAATCATCACCCTTCATAATATGGCTTTTCCACATTGCATGAGTGAAGGAATGAGCTGCAATTAACTACTTGAAGGTAGTTGAGACTTCTAACCCATCCTTAGCTTATAAAACCTCATATCTCATGCATTGACAACAAATTAAAAACTATAATATGCTTAAAAGAAGAGGTCAAGAAGATTGCATACTTGTACCTACCTAATGGTTGTTGGAGAGACATGCATGATGCTACTGAGTCAATGATTGATCCACGATCCTTTGGAGGTGATAATTTCCTTTGTTTTCTTCTTCACAGGTCTTCATAGCTTGGTGATTCTAAATCTTTGTCTTCCAATTACCATGAGCAATCTATCCTAGTCAATTCTAGGCTTCTTGGAGTGATAGGTTTGTCCATGGGTGATGTTTACCTTCCCTATAACGTATTCCAGCATTAAACACCTTTCCCACACTTAATTCTAACTTTCCTACCATCTCCTAAGATTTTAGCTTATTTCCTTTAGTAAAACAGGCTATCCTGTAGAAGAACTAGGACATCCTATAGTAGTTCTACATGAAACAACATATTTTCCTTGTTTTGTCCATATATCTTAAAATATAGAATGGATTGACCTAAAATTTTCTTAGCATGTTGCCATCATCCTTATGCACCCCCCCATAAAAAATAATTGGCTAATAGATGAACGAATCACGAGAAAAATAAAAAATGGTTGAAGTTGATGGAGGTTGATTTCTTGGAAATGGTGCACTGGAATTATCTGAAATTGCTTGGGCATGTTACCATCATCCATATGCATCTCCCCATGAATTGTTTTTTAAATGGATGCATGAATACCGAGAAAATTAAAAAAAATGGTTGTAGGTGATGAAGGCCGATTTCTCGAAAACTATGCATTGGAATTTGTTGAAATTGAATGAGCATGTTACCATCATTCATATGCATCTCCACTTGAAACAACTTGGAAAATGGATGCATGGTTTTCAATATATGACAAAATTAATTTTTTTCTTTATGTATTTTTGCTTCCTATAGTAAAAACAAAGCATTCCTGTATTATTTCAGGACAACAAGGAAAATGAGTGGTAAAAGCTTGGGAATGATGAGTGGATGGTCGAAATAGATTAGGGTGATGGATTGGCATGGCCTTGGACCTTCTGGATCATCTGAGCAAAGGAGGAGAAATTCCAAGTTTGACTTCCTTTGACTATAATTTTGATCAATTCTTTTCTTTTTTTGGTGCCAACTTGTTTTTTTTGCTTGCAGATGTTGGAGAGCACCTACATTCCTCGAAGAGATTCATGCAACAAAGTTTTTTTTTCTTTTTTTTTTCCACATTCTAGGCCTACTAGTTGCCTCAATGAGGCTTTCAACTCGTAGGTATGTCTAGGCACCTCAAAGGAGGTTTTCACCTAAGATCCTTTCTTTTTCTCTTTTTTTTCCCAACCCGTTGAACGCCCCATGGAGGTTTTCAATCAATGAGCCAATCTTAGACACCTCAAAGGAGGTTTTCACTTGAGATTTTCTTTTCCTCTTATTTTTCAATTTTTATTTCTTTTCCTATCCTACTCTACTTGAAAAACAAATTCATTTTCAAGTGTAGGAATACTTCTAATCAAGCCAACTGCACATCAAGATGACAGATAAACTGGTGTGTAGGCTTGAAATGTATTCATTGACATGTACCTAGATGTAAGAGACCGAGTGCTTTGACTTTGATGATATCAAGAAAAATTTAAGAAGAGAGTATTGCTGCAACTTAGTGACTATCTGGAACCATATTTCAATATAGTTGTGATGCCCCTTGTCCACTTGCTCAGTTGGATCATCTTGGATGTCTTCTTCTTCCATGACTTTCAAACAATCCTCTTTTTGTTGATTGTTCTCTTGAACACATAGAGGATCTGATGGTAAACATGAGGGAAATTTCTCAATATATGCTTCTGATGTCTACTCTTCCTCAAGTGAAACCCATGATTCTTTGGTCTTCTCATTTGAATCTTCTTTTTTTGCATGTTGTCCTTCAATGGTATGAAGAGAATCTCTTTTTTGTGATATCTTCCTTGAGCTAAGATGAATACCATCTAGATCAAGAGGAGATATTTGGAAGTTTTGTACCTTAGCATTGTAAGTGGGTTGAGCTACTTCATTGTGTGGGTTTGGAAATGGTGGTACAAGTATTTGAGTGAGAGTGGATATTTGAGATGGATGTGGTTGGGGTTGTGGTTATGGTGGAGGTGGATTGTAGGGATAACATGGAGTTGGGTAAGGAGGATATTTAGGAAAATATTGATGATGTTGTGGATGGATCCCATAAGTTCCTTGCCAACCTTGTTGCCAAGATTGGTTTTGGGGTTGAGAAGGTCAATGTTGTCAATAAAAGGGTGCTTTCCAATTACTTTGAGGTGGATATGCATAACCTTGAAATTGTGAATTAGGCTCTTGCATCATGCTTCGTTGACTAGGTTTCCATGGCCCTCTTGGAGCTACATAACATAGATTCTTTGGTGATTGACTTTCTCCATTGTCCTCTTGGTAAACTTCCTTCAACCTTGGTAATGAAGGATAATATTTAACATTATATGATTCTACATGGACAACACAAATATCAGCATCTTCTTTTTCTCGATCTTGCATTCTTAACATTTCTACTTGTTCACTTAGATTTCTAATAATTTTTGTTTTAAGGTTATTAAGAAAATTTCCAAGTTTATCTTGACTTAGCTAATCTTGATGATGATTGAATTACTCTTGCCCTTCCTCTTGCCCTTGCATGTTTCACAAATTTCTTCAAATGATAATTGGTATACATCACATGTACTCATGAGATCAAGGAGATCAATCCACCCATCCTTAATTGTTCTAAGTAAGATGGTTTTTAGTGTGTCGGATCCTAAATGTAGTTTTCCCTGTTAACATTATACATGAACCTCTCTATTAGATGCTCTAGACTCTCATCTTATTTTTATTCATTCTAAATATTTCTTCTTTAAGATCATGATATTTATATTTTTGTAGAAATATCTTTTGCATCTTACTCCATGATCGTATTGAATTAGTCCCTAAACTCATGAGCCATTTAAGAGTTATATCCTTCAATGTTACCAGAAATAATCTCAATTTTTGAGTGTTTAATAAGTAACCATGAGATCTACAAACAATTTTAAACTCAGAGAAATATTTTTGGTTCCTTTGACCTCATACCATGGAAGTTTGGAAGAAATGATGGAGGGATGTTCTTCATATGCACACTGATATCAGTATATTGAATGGGAAATCCAAAAGGATATTCTTCATTGTCATCATCTACATCCATTTATGCGACATTAGTTTCCATATCTTCTTCTTCAATTTGAAAAAGTGGAGGGTGATGTGGCTCTTACTACACCACGCGATCAAATTGGGGGGGGGGGGGTGGCTGTTGGTGTTTGAGAAATATCTTTTTCTTTTATATAAAACAAAAATTATAATTCTAATGCAATGCAATATGCCTAATGAAATTTTTGTTTTTTCATAAAGTAAAAATAAATGAATCAACTAGGGAATAAAACAACTCATACTTTGACACCTCCTCGACAACGACGCCAAAAAGTGATAAGCCTCGGTATTATAACCAGAATGCCGCAACTCTCAAGGCTACCAACTTTAATTATCAACCCAAGTTTCATACAAACTTAAGAGGTATCAGCACTATATGTGCATCATACAATGTGTCCTTCCTTTGTTGTCATGATGTAATAGAGTGGATGTACTGAAGTCAAATCCTACACCAATTGCAGAAAATGAAGTTCTCGAAATGGAAAACTTAACCTCTTGCAAGAAAGAAAGTACACGAAAAGAAACCTATTCTAATTGCATAAAGTAAAGATCATGAACTGAATTTCAACCATTACATTTCGAAGAGTTTAGATCCATTAACAGAGTTCATTGGATGTGGCAATCAAGAAAATCATCATTGTATTATCCAATCCATAAATCTGTCCATTAGCACAAATCGCTAAAATATTTTGCATGGGTAAAGAGGCAAATCCTAAGCAGTCTTTAGTCTTCCCTAATAATTGATTTAGAGCCTAGGGGTATTGATTCAATCATTAGAGACAATAATCAAGCTTCTTGAGTGCATCTGGGCAAGTATATACATGTTGGAAGGCTGCTATAGGGTTTCCTGTAGTACTAATATAGGAAAGAACAGAGTTTCTATAGGGAGTTATGATTCAATGAATGGCCAACCAAATCAAATCCAAATTGGATCAGACAATTTTTTTTTATTGACTAGAATGTCTTAGGTATCCATTCCAAGTAAAACCTCCTATAGTAGGGAGCAGGTCCCTAAATTATCTCCTCCTCCAAATCTCCATAATATGCCCAATATTCTCACAATATTACACAAAAATAAATAATATTAGGCACAAATATTTTTTTATCCATAAACCATCCTAATGAACACATTAAAGTTAGAAATATGTTATATAATGAAAAAAGAGAGGTTTAATGTGCTGAAGGATGGTCAAATGGGCCTTCATTTATGTCTAATTTATAGGTATGTGTTGTGGCCACCAACAAACCCCCCTTTTATTGTTTAGTGTTATTACTAATACTAAATAAAAGGGGACCCTTAGTCAAAAAATTTCAAAAAAATCAATTAGTGATTGTATTTCCTTTTCAATAAAACTTATTATCATAAACTTAAGAAAATACCCTTGCGAAATCTAAAAACTTAAGTTTTGTGATGAAGGAAGGTAAAATCACTCCTTAAAGGATATCGCATCACAAAAAAGGACAACAGCATGCCTCCTTACGAGCTAAAATTTAAAACCGCGAGAATGCGATGTGAAATTGCATAAAGATAAAACATATATTGCATCATAGATCTTAAAAGCATACTTATGATAAAAAATTGCAGAAAACGCCAATATGCGATAGCGCATATCGCAAAATTGCACCTTGCAAAGAAACTGCTGAACACAAAATATGCACATCTTACAATCATGCGATATTGTGATATTGCGATCGTGCGACACTGCGAAATTGCAATAATGCGGCAAAACAACCTTACGATAAGACAAAATAAAAATCATGCGATCTTGCAATCTTGTGATATGCGATGTAACAAATCTGCGATATCACAAAGCAAATCACAAAATCATCCCGTCGCAAATTTGTCTGGTTCATTGTTCAAGAAAAAGTGTTAAACGAGACTGGTTATGTGCTTTAATGCTCATTAATGAAATATAGTTTTGAGTTTATCAAAGAGTCAGTTCACGTAAGGTGGCATATTTTTACATGTCTTCGGCATTCCCGTCATTATGTATTATCATTACTCTCACTTCACTTATAACTACAGGAACGAAGGACAAAATATTATACAAAGCAATGTACAAGAAATTACGGTGAAGAATAAGTGAGGCTCTGGTATCTGAAGATAAAGAAATGGCGCCCTTATACACATTCACCGCATGCAACAGAAATGCAGTTGCAGATTTAGCTTGTTCAATTCTGTGCCAGATAACAACGAAACCCAGTCAGCCAAAAGAAAGCACGCAAGAGGCAGAAAATGCATCAAGGAAACCCAGACTGAAAAACAAAGGCAGTTTCTGATGCGGATGACTCTAAAAAACAAAATAAATTCTGCCGGAAAGATGGTGCCAACTCTAACAGTTTCTGTTTTCATAGGACAACTAAAGGCTGAGGTCAACCAACCAATTTCACTTAAGCAAATGTTGAATGCTTGCGATATAAAGGAAAAAATACAGAAATAGTTAGCTTTAGATTTAATTTTAGAAATAGTTTTATTTTATTTTGCCTAGAAACAGGACGGTCATTTAAACCGTATCCTAAATTTTTGTAAATAAGTTATTTTTAAGACATAGTTAGTAGTATTTAAACCCTTCTCATGCATTTAGAGAAGGGTCCAGAAATTTATCAAAAACTTGTCCTCAGAACATGCACTTTTGCACCCTCCGAGGAGGTTTTGGTGAATGAATGGAACAGGGTTTATTGATTTTTGCATCTGATATCTGCTACTGATGTTGCACTTATGTACTCTTAGTTGATGTCAGATTGAGAAGAGATAAATCGTTATCACTTGAAGCTCATGAGTAGAACTAGTTATAAATGGTACTTCTATCTCTTAATTGTTTCTATCTCCTGTGTTAGAGTGATATTTAAGCTTAGTTGTTTACATGTTAATGCTTGAATGCCTAAGCTATCATTTGGCACTTTTGTACGGTGATAGCTATTTATTTATGCTTGATATGTGAACAGCTTACTATGCGATATGCTTCTCACAACTGTTTCGTCTAACTTTTTATGCAAAATAGTTCATATATATTGAATTATTTTCTTATAACAGTTGAATGATCTTTATTACCAATTGTTATTTGAAATCATTTCAGATCGCATAACAGAAAAATCTTACCCCGGGTTAGTATAGATATTAGATGTCGTTTCTTTTTTAGATACAAATTAGATTAGAATTAGAAGTAGATTATCTCATTTACAATCTTTTAAAGCCACAAACATCAATCAATCCTACACACACACACACAATTGGGAAACTGGTCCCATTATCCCCAGTCGGACCCACCATACCAAACGGAAAAGGAGCTGCCAACCAAGGTCCGAACCGGGTGGGTATCCCCCTTGTTGTAGACCCGATTTTCGGGCCTTCAACAGTATGGTCCTTAATTTATGTCTAATTTAGAGGCCCATCATACCCCCTATGGAAAGTGTTGGTCATCCTCCGAGCAACGTAGTGACCTCATTGTGCCTCATTCATGGCCCTAATCACCTCTCTCTTGTGCATTTCTCAGTCCTTTCGCCTAAGAATTTTGGTTTTAAAGTTCTGCAAGGACAAGCACAAAAATGTAGTTTTTTTCATGATTGTTTAACAATCTTTCAAGCAAAAAAACATAGCTTTCCTCTTTGTTAGTGAAATCTGTTGGTTTGTAGATCCATTTCATTCATATCCTCTTCCTTGAAACCTTCATTCCATTTTCACTCATTTTTCCAAAATTGTTTGTGCATAAAAAATCACATTTTTTCTTGAGACCATTAGATTTCCTTCTTCCCCTTATTCACGATGGCTTCTTGAATATTTTTCATTTTGGCAAGGTCTTCCACATCCTTTGCTAACCTTCTGCTACTTTTTTCCACCATTTAGACACCTTTAAAACCTTCAAAATGCCTTTAGATAAGAAATAGGACATCTTGTAGTAATTCTGTGGTTCCCTGTAGTAGTACTATAGGAAAACCTGTAGTGGTTCCTGTAGTACTACAAGAGACCCTGTAGTGGTTCCTGTAGTACTACAAGAAACCCTGTAGTGGTTCCTGTAGTACTACAGGAAACCCTGTTTAAACTTGTTTTGAGAAAAAATCATAGTCTAAGCCTAGGGTAGGCCCTGAAGTTGACTTCCATGCCTTTCTACCATCTCTATAACATCTTTTAGGCCTTGGAGAAAAGCTAGAAAGAGATTAGAGACCTTTTGGAAAGCCTCTTTTCATCACTACAATTTGAGTTATGTTTTGATGGTGAATGCCTTATTTCCTTTTGTTACCTTCTTTTTGTATTTTGTGGCTTAGATGATTTCCTAATGGCCTTGGAGTTCTCTCTTTTGATTAGGTCTCTCTTAGGCACTGCCATTTTTTGTTTTAGCACAATTTGTTCCTTTCTTCCTTCTTGTAGCAACATTATGCCTTCCTGTAGCAGTCATTCCTTCTTCCTTTAGGCTCTTCTAACTGTATGGGAGTGATGCGAAATGATGTAGAGGGGTTGGAGGATGATGCTAGGGCTTAGAGGGAGTAGTGTAGGTTTGTGAAAATGGATAGGATGCTATGTTTGCTTTTTCCAAGAAAATTTCAGGGTGAGACAGAATGTAAGGTTTGTTCTTGAAAAATATTAATTTTTTTCATATCAAACTAGATATATGAATGATGGATAGATATTGGATATGAAATGGATGTAGGGCTTGGAGTGCTTTAGTGACTTGGTCTTTTCCTAAATTTCCTCTTTAACTATTATCTGCATTCCTCGAAATCATCACCCTTCATAATTTCGCTTTTCCACATTGCGTGAGTGAGGGAGTGAGCTAAAATTAACTACGTGAAGGCAACTGAGACTGTTGGCCCATCCTTAGCTTATAAAACATCATCTCTCATGCATTGACAACAAATTTCTAACTATAATATGTTCAACCTAAGAGGTCAATTAACTTGCATACTTGTACTGACCTTATGGTTGTTGGAGAGACATGCATGCTGTTGTTGAGTTGATGATTAATCCATGGTCCTCTTGAGGTGATACTTTCCTTTGTTTTATTATGCATAGGTCTTCATAGCTTGGTTTTTCTAAACCTTTGTCTTACATATACCATGAGCAAGCCATCCTAGTCAATCTCGGGCTTCTTGGAGCGATGGGTTTGTCCATGGCTGATATTCACCTTCCCTATACCGTATTCCACCGTTAGACACCTTTCCCACACTTAATTATACCTTTCTGACCATCTCCTAAAATTTCGACCTATTTTTTGTAGTAAAACAAGGCATCCTATAGTAGGGCTAGGACATCCTATAATAGTACTACAGGAAACAACAATTTTCCTTGTTTTGTCCATATCTCCCAAATGGTAGAATGGACTGACCTGAAATTTTATTAGTATGTTTCCATCATCCTTATGCACTTCCCCATAAAAATAAATTGGCCAATGGATGAATGAATCTCGATAAAAATTAAAAATGGCTGAAGTTGATGGAAGTTGATTTCTTGGAAAATGTGCACTAGAATTTTTTGAAATTTCTTTGGCATGTTACCATCATCCATATGCATCTCCCCATGAAACAGATGTTTAAATGGATGCATTAATATCGATAAAATTGAATTAGAATGCTAATGCAATGCAATGTGCCTAATGCAATTTTTGTTTTTGCATAAAGTGAAAAGAAATGAATCAACTAGGGAAGAAAACAATGCATACTTTGACACCTCCTCGGAAACAGTGCCAAAAAGTCATGAGCCTTGGGTATTGCAACAAGAATGCCACAACTCCCAAGGCTACCAACTTTAATTATCAACCCAGGGTTCATACAAACTTAAGAGGTATCAACACTATATGTGCTACATACAATGTGTTCTTCCTTTTTTGTCGTGATGTAATGGAGTGCATGTACTGAAGTCAAATCCTAAACTAATTGCAGAACATGAAATGCTCAAAATGGAAACCTTAACCTATTACAAGAAAGAAAGTACAAGGAAAGAAACTTATTTTAATTGCATAAACTAAATATACTGAACTAAATTTCAACCATTACATTTCAAAGAGTTCAGATCCATTAACAGAGTTCATTGGATGTGGCAATCAAGAAAATCATCATTGTATTATCCAATCCATAAATATGTCCATTATCACAAATCGCTGAAATATTTTGCATGGGTAAAGAGGAAAATCCTAAGTGGTATTTAGTCTTCCCTAATAATTTATTTAGAACCTAGGGGTATTGATTCAAACCTAATGGACAATAATCAAGCTTGAGCGAATTTGGTCAAGTATATACATGTTGGAAGGCTTCTACAACGTTTCCTATAGTATTGCTACTACAGGAAACAACATATTTGCTATAGGGAGTTATAATTCATCAAATTATTGACCAAATAAAATCCAAATTGAATGGGACAATTTTTTTATTGAATAGGATGTCTTATGTATCCATTCCATGTTGAATCATGAAAAAATACCTTTGTTACCCATGCTAAAAAATGGCAAAACATTACTAGTCTAAAATCTAGAAATTCGTGAACTAGTGAGCTAGTAAATTTATCAAATGCCTAATGTAATCAAGTGAAAATGTAATGGGGTAATTTTTTATTATTAACTAGAATGCTTTTTTATCTAATTCAAGTGGAATCAACACGTTTGAATCTCGTTAGAATTCTCTAAAAAGTAGCAGAGATTCATTATTATTTGCCACAAAAGACTTCCAAAAATCTAGATTTGGGAATAAGCAAACTAATACAAGTAGATCAATGATTACTATGACCTTCCAAATATGTTATAACAATGAAATGATGTTTGTGATCCTGCAAAATAAATTACTTCAACCATTTAACACAATCCTACAACAAGAAATTATTAACACTAAATGCAGAAATAGAAAAAAACAAGAACACGAGATGCATGTGAATAAGAAGTGAAAAGAAGAAAAGTAAATGATACAAAAGGGCTCTGAAGCTCTTGGGATGGCCAACCCCAAGGAAAATCAAAGTCCTATTAAGGATACCAAGGTTTAGAAGTTGAACATGACACCAATATTCATTATTCCCATCAATACAATTACACCCCTGCAAGAAATGACAATGGAGCTGCAAAAATACAAGTTCTCTCCACAAGAAGACTATCAAAAATCCACCACTAGAGGAAAATTCGACTTGGTACTTATAAAACATGATTAGGAATCATTCCCCATGAAAAGAGGAAGCTTTATCCACCAAAATCCCTTGGTTAGTGGATCTGGTTCCCAATAATAGGAATCTGCATTAAATGGTAGGGAACACATTCCTAGTTTTTCTCAAACATTGGAGCTCCACAATATGTGCTATAATTCTAGAATATCTTGTTGATTTAGTATTTAATATTTATCCTCCTGTAGTAGGGATCAGGTCCCTAAATTATCTCCTCCTCTAAATCTCAATAACCTGCCCAATATTCTCACAATATTAGACAAAAATAAATAATATTAGGCACAAATATGCAATTATCCATAAAACTTCATAATGAACATATTAAAATTAAAAATACATTATCTAATGCAAAAAAGAGGTTTAATGTGCTGAAGGATGGTCATATGGGCCTTCATTTATGTATAATTTAGAGGCATGGGCCTTAATTTATGTCTAATTTAGAGGCCCATTATACCCCCTGCGAAAAGTGTTGCTCATCTTTTGAGCAACTTAATGACATCATTGTGTCTCATTCATGGCCCTGGTGGCCTCTCTTTTTTGCATTCCTCAGTCCTTTCCCTTGAGAATTTTGGCTATAAGTTCTGCAAGGACAAGCACAAAAATGTAGTTGTTTTTTGTCATGATTGTTTAATAGTGTTTCAAGCAAAAAAACATAGTTTTCCTCTTTGCAAGTGAAATCTGTTGGCTTGTAGATCCATTTCATTCATATCTTCTCCTGTGAAACCTTCATTCCATTTTCACTCATTTTTCCAAAACTTCTTGTGCATAGAAAAATCACAGTGTTTCTTAAGACCATTAGCTTGCCTTCTTCCCCTTATTCAATATGGGTTCTTGAATATTTTTTAGTTTGGCAAGGTCTTCCACATCCTTTTCCAACCTTCTACTACCTTTGTCCACCATTTGGACACCTCTGAAACCTTCACAACACCTTTAGATGAGAACTAGGACATCTTGTAGTAATTTTGTTGTTTCTTGTAGTAGTACTATAGGAATCCCTATAGTGGTTCCTGTAGTACAACATGAAACCTTTTAGTAGTTCCTATAGTGCTACAGGAAACCCTGTTTAAACCTGTTTTGAGTAGAAATAATAGTCTGAGCCTAGGGTAGGCCCTCAACTTGACTTCCATGCCTTTCTCCCATTTCTACAACATCTTTTAGGCCTTGGACAAAAGCTTTAAAGAGATTATAGACTTCTTGGAAAGCCTATTTTCATCACTGTAGTTTGAGTTCTATTTTCATGGTGAATGTCTTATCTCCTTTTGTTGTCTTCTTCTTCTCTTTTAGGGCTCAGAGGGAGTAGTGTAGGTTTTTGAAAATGGAGAGGATGCTATGTTTGTTTTTTCCAAGAAATTTTCAGGGTGAGACAGAATGTAGGGTTTGTTCTTGAAAAATATTCATTTTTTTCTTATGAAATGGGATGGATGAATGATGGATAGATAGTGGATATGAAGTGGATGGAGGGCTTGGAGTGCTTTAGTAACTTTTCCTTTGACCATATTTACTCTTTTAGCTATTTTCCCCATTCCTCGAAATCACCACCCTTCATAGTCTGGCTTTTCCACATTGCATGAGTGAAGGAGTGAGATGCAGTTTACTACCTGAAGGCGGCTGAGACTTCTAACCCATCCTTAGCTTATAAAACCTCATCTCTCATGCAATGAAAACAAATTTCTAACTATAATATGCTCAGTAGAAGAGGTCAATAATATTGCATACTTGTATCTACATGATGGTTGTTGGAGAGACATGCATGCTACTCATGCGTTGATGATTGATCCATGGTCCTCTGGAGGTGATAATTTTCTTTGTTTGCTTCTACACAGGACTTCATAGCTTGGTGATTCCAAACCTTTGTCTTCCAGTTACCATGAGCAAGCTATCCTAGTCAATTTCGGGCTTCTTGGAGTGATGGGTTTGTCCATGGGTGATGTTCACCTTCCCTATACCTTATTCCACCATTAGGTGCCTTTCCCACACTTAATTCTACTTTTCCTACCATCTCCTAAGCTTTTGGCCCGTTTCCTGTAGTAAAATAGGGCATCCTGTAGTAGAACTAGGACATGTTGTAGTAGTATTATAGGAAACAACATACTTTCCTTTTTTGTCCATATCTCCCAAACAGTAGAATGGATTGACCTATAATTTTATAAGCATGTTGCCATCATCCTCATGCACCTCCTCATAAAAATAATTTGGTCAATGGATGCGAGGAATCTTAAAAAAATTAAAAATGGTTGAAGTTGATGGAGGTCGATTTCTTGGAAACGGTGCGCTAGGATTTTCTGAAATTTCTTGGGCATGTTACCATCATCCATATTCATCTCCCTAGGAATTTATTTTTTTGAATGGATGCACGAATACCAAGAAAAATAAACAATGGTTGTAGGTGCTTGAGGTCGATTTCTTGAAAATTGTGCACTAAAATTTGCTGAAATTTCTTCAGCATGTTACCATCATCCATATGCATCTCCAACTAAAACAACTTGGCAAATGGATGCATGGTTTTCAAGATATGACAAAAACAATTTTCTGCTCTATGTATCTCTATTTCCTATTGTAAAAGAGAGCATTCCTGTAGTATTTGAGGATAGGAAAATGAGTGGTAAAAGCTTGGGAATGATGAGTGGATGATGTAAATAGATGAGGGTGATGGATTGGCATGGCCTTAGCCCTTCTGGAGCATCTAAGCAATGGAGGAGAAAGTCCAAGTTTGACTTCCTTTGACTAGAATTTTGACCAATTTTTTATTTTTTTGGTGCCAACTTGTTTTTGTTGCTTGAAGATATTGGAGAGAACCTACATTCATCACAAAGATCCTTGGAACAAAGATTTTTTTTATTTTCCTTTTTTTTCCCTTCTAGGCCTACTAGTCGCTAGATTTTCAACTAGGATGTCTGCCTAGGCACCTCAAAGGAGGTTTTCACCTAAGATCCTTTTTTTTTCTTTTTCCTTTTTCCTAACCCATTGACCCCCTCATGGTGGTTTTCAATCAACAAGTCAATCTCAGGCACCTCAAAGGAGGTTTTCACTTGAGATTTTTATTTTTTCCTCTTATTTTTGAATTTTTTTTCCTATCCTACTCTACTTGAAAAATAAATTCATTTTCAAGTGTGGGAATACTTACAATGAAGCCAAGTGCACATCAATATGACAGGTAAACCGATGTGTAGGCTTGAAATGTATTCTTCGACATGTACCTAGATGTAAGACACCACATGCTTTGACTTTTATGGTATCAAGCACAGTTGAAGAAGAGAGTATTGTTGCAACTTAGTGACTATCTGGAACCATCTTTCAATATAGTGGCAATGGCCCTCGTCCACTTGCTCAGTTGGATCATCTTCAATGTATTCTTCTTCCATGACCTTTAAACCATTCTCTTTTTGTTTATTGTTCTCTTGACCACATAGAGGATTTGATGGTAATCATGAGGGCACTTTCTCAATATCTAATTCTGATGTCTTCTCTTCATCAAGTGCAGCCTGTGACTATTTGGTCTTCTCATTTGAATCTTCTTTTTTGCATGTTGTCCCTAAATGATATCAAAAGAATATCTTTTTTGTGATACTTTTCTAGAGCTAAGATGAATACCATTTATATCAAGAGGATGTGTTTGGATGTGTTATTCCTCACCATTATAAGTGGGCTAAGCTACTTCACTATGTGGGTATGGAAATGGTGGTATAGGTAGTTGAGTGAGAGTAGATATTTGAAATGGATGTGATTGGTGTGGTGGTTGTGGTGAAGGTTGATGGTAGGGATAACATGGAGTTGGGTAAGGAGGGTATTGAGGAAAATATTGAGGATATTGTGGATGGCTCCCATAAATTCCTTGCCAACCTTGTTGCCGAGATTGGTTTTGGGGTTGAGAAGGTCAATGTTGCCAAGGGAAGGGCGTGTTCCAATTACTTTGAGGTGTATATGCATAACCTTGAAATTGTGAATTACGCTCTTGCATCATACTAGGCTTCCATGGTCCTCTTGGAGCTACATAACATAGCTGCTTTAGTGATTAACTTGCTCCATTGTCCTCTTTGTAGACTTCCTCCAACCTTAGTAATGATGGACAATATTTAACATTATGTGATTTTGAATGGAGAACACAAATATCAACATCTTATTTTTCTTCATCTTGCATTTTTAACATTTCTATTTGTTCACTTAGATTGCTAAGAATTTATGTTTTAAAGTTATCAAGAAAATTTCCATGTTTAGGTTGACTTGCCAATCTTAATGCTAATTGACTTACTCTTGCCCTTCCTCTTGATATGTGTTTGCATGTTTCACAAATTTCTTCAAATGATAATTGGTATACATTACCTCTACTCATGAGATCAAGGAGATCAATCCACTCATCCCTAATTTTTCTAAGTAAGAGGGTTTTTAGCATGTTGGGTCCTAAATGATGTAGTTTTGTCCTCTTAACATTATACATGAACCTGTATATTAGATCATCTAGACTCTTATCTTCTTTTTTATTCATTCTAAATATTTATTTCTTTAAGATCATGATATTTATATTTTGTAGAAATATCTTTTGCATCTTACTCCATGATCTTATTGAATTAGTCCCTAAACTCATTAACCATTTAAGAGCTCTATCTTTCAATTTTACGGGAAACAATCTCAATTTGTAAGTGTTTAATAAGTAACCATAAGATCTACAAACAAGTTCAAACTCAAAGAGAAATGTTGTTTGATCCTCTGACCTCATACCATGTAAGTTTGGAAGAAAAAATGGAAGGATGTTCTTCATATGCACACTAATCTCAGTATCTTGAATGGGAAATCCAATAATATCTTCTTCATTTTCATCATCTTCATCTATTTATTCTACATTCTTTTCCATCTCTTCTTCTTCTACCTACAAAAGTGGATAGTGATGTGGCTCTTACTGCACCACGTGATCAAATGGGGGGGTTGGTGTTGGAGAAGTATTTTTTTCTTTTATATAAAAAAAATTGAATTAGAATGCTAATGTAATACAAGACGCCTAATGATTTTTTTTTTCATAAAGTAAAAATAAATGAATCAACTAGGGAAGAAAACAATGCATACTTTGACACCTCCCCAATAACGGTGCCAAAAAGTGACGAACCTCAGTATTGCAACAAGAATGTTATAACTCCCAAGGCTACCAACTTTAATTATCAACCCAGGGTTCGTAAAAAATTTAGAGGTATCAGCACTATATGTGAAGCATACAATGTGTTCTTCCTTTGTTGTCATGTTTTAATGGAGTGCATGTACTGAATTCAAATCCTAAACTACTTGTAGAAAATGAAATGCTCGAAATGGAAACCTTAACCTATTACAAGAAGGAAAGTACAAGGAAAGAAACTTATTCTAATTGCATAAAGTAAATATCATGAAATAAATTTCAACCATTACATTTCAAAAAATTTAGATCCATTAACAAATTTCATTGGATGTGGCAATCAAGAAAATCATCATTGTATTATCCAATCCATAAATATGTCCATTAGCACAAATCGCTGAAATGTTTTGCATGGTTGAAAGAGGCAAATACTAAGCGGTCTTTAGTCTTCCCTAATAATTGATTTATAGCCTATAGGTATTGATTCAACCCTAAGGGACAATAACCAAGCTTCTTGAATGAATCTGGGAAAGTATATACATGTTGGAATGCTGCTACAGGGTTTCCTGTAGTACTACTACAAGAAACGACATATTTTCTATAGGGAGTTATAATTCACCAAATGACCAACCCAATCAAATAAAAATTGGGTGGGACAAAAAATTTTATTGACCAGGATGTCTTAGGTATCCATTCCAAGTGGAATCACTCAAAAATACCTCTTTTAACCCATGCTAAAAAATGGAAGAACATTACTAGTCTAAAATCTAGAAATTCGAGAACTAGTGACTTAGTAAATCTATCAAATGCATAACCTAATCAAGTGAAAATGCAATGGGATAATTTTTGTTATTAACTATAATTTGTTTTTGAGCTAATTCAAGTGGAATCAACTCATCTGAAGCTCTTTATCATGCTCTAAAAAATAACAGAAATTTATTGTTATTTGCCACAAAAGACTTCCAGAAATCTAGATTTGGGAATAAGAAAACTAACTCAAGTAGCTCAATGATTACTATGACCTTCCAATGTTGTTCCAAGGATAATTTAACCCAATCCTACAACAAGAAATAATTAAAAGTAAATGTATAAATAGAAAAAAAACAAGAAATCATTAACTTACTTCAATCATTTAACCCAATCCCTCAACAAGAAATCATTAACACTAAATGTAGAAATAGAAAAAAAAACAAGAACATGAGATGCATGAGAATAAGAAGTGAAAATAACAAAAGTAAATGATACAAAAGGGCTTTGAGTCTCCTAGGATGGTGTTGTGGCCACCAACAACCCCCCTCTTTGTTTGATATTAGCAATAACACCAAGCAAATGGGGACCCTTAATAAAAAATCCAAACAAACATTTTATGAAAATTTTTGTATTCAACTCCTTCAAACTTTATCGCATCATGAAGAGAGAATGAAAAGTTTTCTTATGAGCATAATAAACTGCGAAGAAGCGACGCGAAATTCATCGCATCACATTCATTATGAAACGCTCTTAAATGAAAAAACTTAAGAAATCTCTGACGGCCGATATGCGACGTCGCATATCGCAACATCGCGTAAGCAGCACACAATGATTGAATGACTATCTGCGATGCTGCGATCTGCAATGCTGCGATGCGAGTCGCAGAAATCACCCATCACAAATTTTCCTCGGTGCAGTATTCAAGGAAAGCTATCCGTTAACCAAAATTGGGCGCGCGCCTTAAAAGAAATCAATGATCATACGCCAAAGTATTCAGGAAGGACAGTTTTGTGTTTTTCGAAGAGTCAGTTCGCTATAATTGTCATGATTATGCATTCATAAGAGCTTAAAGCTTTCATATCAATCTTTATTATCATTACTCTTTTTCTTTGCGTAAACTGTAAAACAGGAAATAATACGAAGCAATGTGCAGGAAACATCTAAGGAAAAGGGGAAAACATTAATGCTCAGAGAACAGAGAAGAGATCCCTTCAGAAACGGATGCCGCATGCGATAGGACCACAGATTCCAGAGTATCACTCAACAGATACTGATATCAATAGGCCATCTAAAGCTCGGAGTCAAAGGTGCACAAAATCAGCATGTTTACAAAAAACCCTGAAGCTTACACACCAGAAAAGCCCGGAACAAAGAACGGAGGCAGTTTTCGATGCAGAAAATTGTCCAGAGAGTAAAGTCCCTAACTTATTCAGTCATTCGCAAGGCCGGAAACCGAAATAGCAAAAGCAGAATCAGTTTGAGAGAAATTTGAGTTATTACCAAGTATACACGCAGTGAATACACCCAGCCAGAGGAATATTCTCAAAAATGTCTTCTAGTTTACCAGAAAGTGGTGCCAACGCTTGATATTTTTATTTTTATAGCTCAAACGAAAGCGAAAGGTGACCAACCGACTCTTCCCAGTCGAATGTTGCATGCTTGCAGCACTAAGGAGAAAATACAGAAATAGTTTAGAATTAGATTCAATTTTTAGAAATAGTTTTGCTTTATCAGAAGGGCGGTCATTTAAAACCGTATCCTAAATTTATGTAATTAACTTAATTAGTTAGTAGTATTTAAACCCTTCTCAGGCATTTAGAGAAGGGTCCAGAAATTTGTCAAAAACTTGTCCTCAGAACATGCAC
>APFE031589741.1:0-10996 GCA_000404065.3 Pinus taeda | reverse complement strand
TGTATGTATGTATGTATGTATGTATGTATGTATGTATGTATGTATGTATGTATGTATGTATACACATATGCTTAGATCAATCGTGAAAAACATAATTCTCAAAGAACTTGATGCAACTTTGATTATCACATTACATCATAGTTGGATCCATCATCTAGCCAAACAATCCAAGAAATATCTTTCTCATCCAAATCATCTCACATTCTACTTGACTTGCAACCATGTATTATGCTTCTGCCGAGCTAAGTGCCACAAATATTTGCTTCCTGCTATACCAGAAAAAAAATGTGGATCCAACACTAAAAATTCCACGTGATGTACTCTTTTGTTTTGATGGGTTCCCTGCCCAATATGCATCTGTGAAGCCACACAACTTCACTCCCTCTATCCGTTTGTACCATAGTCCAAACTAGGTAGTGTCTTTGAGGTATCGTAAAACATGCTTAGCTTCCTTACAAAATAATTTGGTTGGCCTAACAATAGCTTGGCTCAGTTGGTTGACTACATAGCACTTACCTAGTATTGTGTTCACAAGATACATTAGTGAACCCACTAGTTGTCGGTAAATAGTAGCATCCACCCCTTCACCTGAAGTGGTAGCTTCCTTCCTCCAATTGGTTTCTATAGGTCTCCATGGGTTTGCAACTCACCATGTGTGACCTCTGTAATATCTCATTTGCATACATTCCTTGAGAAGAAAATAGTTCCCCATCACCTTTCCATACTTCCAACCTGAGGAGGTAGTGCATGCAACCTGTGTCCTTCATTTCAAATTCCTTTGCAAGGTCCTCCTTACAAGATATGATCAACTACTCATCACAAGTTGAAATTAAATAATCGGCATATAAGACAATAATAAGCAATTTACCTTCTACCAACGTATGATAGAGGTTTGCATCCGCTTCACTTTTGGTGAATCCTAAACCGGTGAGATAGTTATCGATCCCGGTGTACCAAGCATAACGTGATTTCTTGAGACCATACAATTCTTGTTTGAGTCTGTAGACATGAGACTCTCAATAAAATGTCTGAAAACATTCTATTCTCTCAATGTACACCTCCTCCTAAATAACTCCTTTGAGAAATGTTGTTTTTTCATCCATTTGGTGGATCTTCCACCCCATTTGTGTAGCCAGAGCAATAATTGATCTTATGGATGAGTACCTTGCTATAGGATCAAAGGTATCCTCACATTCAATTCCCTCAACTTGAGAGTAGCCTTTGGCCACAAATATGGCCTTATACTTCTCTATGCTTTCACCTGCTCCTTGCTTCACCTTGAAGATCCATCTCGAACCCACTAGTGATTTATATGCTGGTCTTTAGACCACTTGCCAAATGGTGTTCTTTACAATGGATTCATATTCCTCCACCATTGCATCGACCCATATAGGTTTATCTACTATTTCCTTGAAAGTGGATGGCTCATTCTTTTCAATATTAGTGATTAGATCCATGTAGCCAGTTTATGATTCAGATGACCTTCTATGCCTATGCAGCTTTAAAGGAGCACCCACATTCTCCCTCACATCCCACAAAAGTCTCTTAGTTTCCCAGGTTTTTTTTCTACTTTCTCTGGATGGTTCTACTTGAGGGGTTGTCTCCACTCTCTACTCCTCAATTTTTGGTTTCTCCAAAACTTCTTAAGGTTCCTTCTTTGGGTCTAAAAGCTCCTCTTTTGGCAGGATCTAAATATCCCTCTCAAGAGAGCACCACATTGCTTTCTCCTCATCAAATTTTACATCCCTTCATACAACTGTCATTTTGAGGGATTCCAAGTACAAATGGTAATCATGTGAAGCTTTTGTGTAACCCATAAATACCCCCAATTCTATGGTCAACTCCAGCTTCTTCCTTGATTCTTTGGAGACATGGTAGTGAAAAGAGGCTCCAAAAATTTTGAAGTTGACATATCCGACTTCCTCCCTGAGAAATCCTCCTCTAGTGTAATCATGCCTAAAATTTGATGAAGACTTCAGTTCTACATATAGACTATTACGTTGCATGCTTCATCCTAAAAATGTAGAGGTAGGTCTTTGTCATGTAACACTACCCTTGCTTCTCCCACAATGCTATGATTCTTTCTCTTAGCCACCCCATTTTGTTGTGGGTTGTGGGGTGCTATCAAATCTAGTTGAATGCCTTCTTTCACACCAAAATTTTTTAATTCATTCAACATATACTCACATCCATTGTCACTCCTAAGAGCCTTCACCTTCTTTCCAGTTTCTTTCTCAACCAGTGCCTTAAATTCTATGAACTTGGAGGATGTCTCATCTTTCTTCCACATGAAGAGGATCCAACATTTCATTGAAAAGTCATCAATAAAAATGACAAAATATTTGTGTATGGCAGTGGAGGCTATCGAGAAAGGTCCACAGACATCAGAGTGGCTCCTTTCCAAGATGGTATGTGCTTTTTTGTCTCAATCATGGAATGTGGATTTTGTGTACTTCCCCAAAGTACATCCTTTGCATACTTCTCACTGCTCAAGTGCTCCTTTGGGTAAGCCTGTGGTTATCTATTGCATAATCTTCAGGGTGCCATGATGCAAATGGTCATCTTCTATGCCAAATTTCACTAACAATGTGTAGGCCTGTGGTTATATATTTCATAATCTTCAAGGTGTCATGATGCAAATGGTTGTCTTCTATGCCAATTTCACCGACAATGTGACTCTGCACCTTCTCCACCTTTGTTCTTAATGCGACATAGTCTTCCACATCTAACTTATATAGGTTCTTCACACAAACATTGATATGCTTCACCTATCTCATGGCTATGTGTCTTAGTAATTCTTTTCCTTTGTTGAAGATCACATCATAACCGTGGTCTTTCAAAAGTACAATAGATATGCTATTTTTCTTTAGGCCCAAAACGAACATGACATCCTTGAGCTTGAGAGGGGAGTCCGACTCCCTCTAAACGATGATTGTACCAACCCCTATCACGATGTATCTTTCTTCATCCCCCAAATTGATGTGCATCTATAGATATTTCTCCTATAGGTAATTAAAACATTCTCTACACCCTATCATGTGGAACGATGCACCTGAGTCCAAGTACCACACCCTCCCTATCACTTTGCTAGCCTTGCATGCGATAAGGGTAAATTCAAGTTCGAATTGCGAAGCCAAGGCTTCACTTACTGCTCCTCCTAAGGTATTCTTGGTTGCCTTTTTGTGTGGAAACTTTGTGGCATAGTTCCTATATTCATGACAATGGAAACATTTAATTTTGGACAAATATTTATTCTTGCCCCCTTGGTTGGATTCTGGTTTAGATTGACATTTATTCCCTTTTCCCTTCTTTCCCTTTCCAACTAATGCAAATTTTTATTCATCCTCACCCTTGGATGAAGTTCCATATTTGGTATTCCACCTTATTTCCTCCTATACCAAATCAGACCATAATCGTTCGTAATTTGTTAGTTTCTCCCTCCCATTCACTAAATCTTGGTAGCTATGCTAGCTCTTGGGAAGGACTAGAAGGGCTAGGCTTACCAAGTCATCTTCTGAAACAATAACTCCAACTCCTGCAAGATAATCATGAACTTGTGTTAACATGCTCACATATTATGGGATAGTGTCATTCTTATGCATCTTGATATCTCAAAGTTTATCCTTAAGTGCCAGCTTCCTGTGGTCACTAATATTCTAGAACAGATCTGTCAGTTCCTTCCACATTTCATAAGGAGTCTCTTTTCAATGGATATTGGCAACAATGTGGTCATGTACTCCCTCCAATATTATTCTCCTCACTTTGGATACATATTTCTTCCATTGAGCAAGGTTATCGACATTAGATTTTGCTGGTTTTGCAACATCTCTCTTGATGTATTCTAGAAATCCATTGTCATCAAATACTGCCTCCATGCGATCCTTCCATGTGATGAAGTTAGAATTGACTTCCGAGGCATACTCTAGCCTCAACCCATTGAAGGTCATCTTCTCAGCTCTAAATATATCAGACTACACTAAACTGTAAATTCGATTCTCCTGAGAAACAACTTCAAAATTCCTACTCTAATGTGAATCCTGCTATGATACCATGTAAAAATTATGGTTTAGATTTTCAACTGCTCATGAAATTTTTAATCAAAATCATAGGACACAAACCTATTCTACTACTTTATGGAAGTTAATTCACAATTTAGAACAAAAATTTCAGACATGCAATAAGAAATAATACACATGCACACAATATTTTTCCCGGGGAAGCAGTCTGCTAAAAACCCCAATGCCTACTTACATTCATATGATGAATAGAGATGTATTACAATTTCTTTGTTCAGCTGAGTACAACCTGTAAGTGAATAACCTATTTCTCTTCTCAATGAGAAGCTCTGACTTAGACTTAGTCAATTTCTACCTCTGCTTGAGACCTTATTTCCTTGTGCAATTCCTTGAGAAATTAGGCCCCTATTATTTAGAAATTCTCCAAAATGGATTACGCAATTTCCAAGGTTGATCATAAGACTGCATGCAACACATGTACACTCAAGACTAGTCTAAAACTAATTTTACACTGCCTTGGAATCTCTATTGGGTGTGACCTTTATACATATTTTCTACACTTTATTTCCCCAGTTTTGATCCTCTTTTCCTCCAGGCCCATGAAACGTCACATGTCAATCACCCTTTTTCTCATGTATACATCCTATTCCACTGTCATGTTATTTTTCCGTGTTTTGCTAAATAATATGATACTATATTCGTTTTTGTGGCTAATTGGGGTGAGCATTGGAGGAGTATTTTAGAATCTCTTCTCTTTTTCAAGTGTTTCTTGTAGGAACAAGGTTACAGCGTGAACATGTCATGTTGATCGGTTTCAGAGCAGGGTAGAGAAGTTTTTTGTTAGACCCTGTATGTTGTTATAGGTTCTTATTGCACACTGAATGTTGTTACACCACATGCTGATACAAAGGACTATTGTTACACCAAGGGTGTTGTCACCAATGATTTTCATTACATCCCGAACCGTTATTCGCCCATAGGATGTTGTTGCACCAGAGTTGGCAAAGTTGTGGGTACTACTGCACACAACAGTTGTCAAGTGTTATGAATTGTTTATTTTAGAAGAAACAGACCCAAGTGGTTGCAATATCAACCAATGTATCTGAGAAGTATTTGTATTTAGAAATAGGTTGTAACTACTTCTATTTTATGATCAGTATGAGAATCGTGAGATTCTCATGACTAATCTATTCCTAATTTTGGGCATGTAATAATTATAAAAGAAACTCGATTTCCCATGTACAAGGAAGGCATAGTTACTCTGACCTTTTGACTCTAAATTATTTTTAATATTAAATTCACTACGGTAATGTTGTTACTGCTCTTCATCTAATTCATTAACTAATCTCATGTTATCCCCGTGCCCCTGCTAGGGAGGAAGGGCCCTCCTCTTTAGCAGGGACTGCAACGGTAGAAGTAGTGTACATTATTGTTTCTTTTATTGTCATATGGTTTTCTGCTATTGCTGTAAAAATTGTGAAATACATTTGCTTATTTTCTAGATTATATTATGTTGTTACACTAGTTTGATTAAACAAAATGATAGTTACCAGTTGGTGTAATAATTATTTCACTGTATGGCGCGCCCTTACTCTGTTAATTGTGAAGTGTGATTTCAATTCTGTGGAGTGTTTTAATTTCTACATGAATGATTTAATTTCTACAATTGATTCAACGACATATTTTATTGTTCTTTCCATTTTTCATTCTTGGTTGTACTATATCGGCACAGACAGTGTGAACTCCATTGAAACAACAAGACCTACCCTGGGTTGACAATTAAATGTTGCAGTCTCGGTCAATCAGGATTGATTAAAACAACACTGCATTTTGGCGCTGTTATCGGGGATGGTAGTTGATGATATAGTCAGCCAAATTGTTTGTTTGATGATAGATTGTTCCTAGTCCACAATTTTTGGGTGGTAAGATTCTAAAGCTAGCAACCACACTCCCAAGATTAAGCATCCAATTAAGGAACAATAGGGGGAAGCTAGTAGCCATAACTTTAGGACTGAGGGACAAGTAGAAACTGAGGGGGACATAAAAAACTTGAGACAAGAGAGCACCTATTGGTTTATCAATATTTGGATTTAGGTAGTGCGGTGAAACAACCTGCCTTGGAGTTACTTGAGCCATTAAATCCACCTGCAAGACAATCACAAGAGTAGTTTGAAGAAAGTTTGTTACAGCAAGGGTTCGAAGGATTAGCAATAGGAGACAACAATGACAACAACAATAAAATAGATGCTACTTTCACCACCTTTGAGTTACCAATTAGGGATATCAGAGGTGAAGCACCCATGAAAAATATTCCTCTATCATCCTTACCATCCTTCCAAGGGAGGACTATGGAGCACCCAAACACCTTCTTATTTGAATTTGATGTCTTATGCAGAAGTTATGACTATATCTCAAATGCTTGGAAACTGAAATTATTTCTTGCCACTTTAGAAGGAGTAGCCTTGAGATGGTTCACAGGGTTAGGCTCCACTTCTATTTGAAAATGGACCGATATGAAGGAGAAATTCTTATCAAAGTACCAAGACTATTACAGAACCAAGAACTTAAGGGAGGAAGTATTCAGAATGACACAAAAGGAGGATGAGAGCCTAGAGGACTATGTAGAGAGGTTCCACCATAATTTGCAGAGGCCTAAACACAACGATTTATACCATGAGATATTGAAGACCATATTTATTAGAGGAATGAGGGATGACTGCCTTGATACCCTGAACCTACTAGGCAAAGGGGGCATATTTCAAGAACCATTCACTAAAATTGTAAAGCTCTGTCTAAGATTCTCTAGAGGATCGTCTAAGGGGAGAAGCTCAATTCAAGATAACTCTGCTCGAATACAAAAATCTGCAGGCAGAAGAGTAACCAGAGCAGAGATCAGGAATTTGTTTGAAAATTTCAAGACTGATATCCTCAGTACTCTATCTTCCCAGATAATGACAACACAGATCAAGAAAACACAAGCAGAAGTAGATACACCTCTGGTTGTGTTCTACCTAAATTGTCGGAATTAACATCCCTTGAGGGAATGCGAATTGAACAACATCAGTTTGTGGAATATTTGTGAGTTGGAACATTCGACACGTCAATGTCTAGAGCTTCCTAGACTAAAGGCAGTACTTAGAGAGTCAAGCAAAGAAGTGCAATCCTCTTATTTCATCGCACTAAGGAGACCATGGCAGCCACGACCTCTAGGTATGTCCCAATATTTTTCTTCTTTCAATTTGTGGAACAATGCATATAATACTCAGCGATATCCATGGAAATATCTTGCTCCTTCTTTAACACAGTTTCCTTCACCCTGGAACTAGTGGTCCCCATCTCCCTCTATCCAATATCCTCCATTTCAACCATACCCTTGGAACCAGAACTAGAAAGGAAATGCCCATAATACAACTTTTCCTGGATTACCAATGCAGCAATATGTTAGGTCCCTATAATACTAGTGATCCCCCCATTACTATTGTCGTTATATCCTTTATTGTTAGTGTTGTGCCCCTATTGTCCCCATATTTTTATTATTGTGCCCCATAGAATCCTTGTTATTTTTGTGCCTTTATATTATTATTGTTAGGTCGGTTTGGTTATATTGTGACCCCTTAGACTCCTATATATCGCAATGAGGTTTTATCATTTGAATCCTCCAAGAATTGTTCATTTGTGCAATGTAAAGGAGGTTTCCCCCTTGAAGAGGCTTATTTCTAAGGCGTTCATCTATCTTTTCTATCTTTTTGTGAGCTGGTTTCATCACATTTGGTATCAGAGCTTTGGATTCTAGGGTTTCACTGCTCCAAACAGGTCATCGTGGAATTTTCACTATAATGTTTTCGCTGTGGTGTTTCAAAAGCTAAAAAAAAACCCATTTGAGATGAAGTCTTGTTGAACCTCTGGTATAAATTTCATATTTTGTCTCACTATATTTTTGGAGATATGATCTAAGGAATTTAGGGTTTTTTCAAGCTCCAGAATTTCATCTAAAATAGGTCACCTTGGGAAAATCATCATAACTTTCGCTCTGAGCATCAGATTGAATTTTCGTAAGAAGTTATAGAAAGAGGATGGATTATAGTTTTGTTTGGTGTTATTATCATAACCTAAGGTTGAAACAGTGACCTGCAGCACGTCGTACAAGTTTCTCTACTGAACTAGTCTATACTCAGGTCATCGTGGGAGATTTGGCATAAATCTTCATTGGAGAATCCAATCTTGATCATACTTGTGGGGTTAGAAATATTACTTATAGGGTTACAATAGGAAGAAATTTCAAACCTGGGAGATCCAAAATTATAGAGATACATTAGATTCCATATCGAGCTCCTACAATGTGAAAAAAAGGTGTGTAGTTTTTTTAAAATTTTTACGTAATCTTGGTTTGAAAAATTAGTTTGAAGGAATTCAAAGGGCATGGTGAAGAATTATTATCGCTAATTGATGCCGTGAAGAAAGAAAATGGAAACACCTAGTAAGCAACCTGAAAGCTCTAGCATGACTCATGAAGAAGAGGAAGATATGCAACATGATATATCAAAATTACGAGACCAAGTGCAACAAATTTCACTCGCACAAAAAGTAACAGAAAATAAGATGGATGGTTTAAAGAAAGACGTAGAAGCTAAGATGGATGGTTTAAAGAAAGGCATAGAAGCTAAGATGGATGGTTTAAATAAAGGCATAGAAGCTAAGATGGACAGCATGGAAGCTAAGATGGACGACGTGGAAGCTAAGATGGATGATTTAAAGAAAGGCATGGAAGATTTGCAAAGAAATTTGAAGACATATTTGACAAAGTTTCTACAAGAAATGCTTACTAATGGCAAAAGGGTAGGAAAGGGAACTCATCATCAGAACAAAACAAACGTTAATCATGATTTCATAGACTCTAACATTGTATCGAAGAACCACCATGTTCCAAAGATCGATATGAGTAAGTTTGATGGCAAGGATCCTGAAACATGGATGCTATAGATGGAGCAATTTTTAGATCTCCATAATGTGCAAAACACACAAAAGATGCGCATTTCAACTTTATATTTCGAATCAAATCAATTTGTATGGTATCGATGGCTTTGCTCTCGTAAACAAATTGTCACTTGGGCTATTTTTACGAATGAAATGATAGCACATTATGAGGATACAAAACGCAACACTTTTTTTAGCCAATTGATAAGTCTCAAACAAAAGGGTCCAATAATGGAGCACATTGAGGAGTTCCAAAAATTGAACATAAGGGTAAAAGATATTCCAGAGGAGCATAGATTGATGTGTTCATAGGGTCTTTAAAGGATAATATCCAACATGATGTTCGCCTTTGGGAACCTGATTCATTAGAGAAGGCATTCAGGTTAGCAAGAAAAATGGAAAGCAAAATTGTGGCAACAAGGAAGCCTACCACTCACAATCATAAAGATGGAAGTGTTACTGCCCCTAGCCATCCACAACCTACAAGGTTGACACCAAAAAAATTGGAAGAAAAAAGAGAAAAAGGGTTTGTTACAGTTGTGATACCAAATACACTAAAGGTCATAAGTATTATGTCATCCTATTGTACTTGAATTAGCAAACAGGTCTCATGTTAAACCCGGTAGGGTATTAGAGGACATAGCAATTACAATAGCCTTCTAGAGGTATCCGGCTGACATTCTTATCTTACAACCCAAATCCAATCTGGGGGGACATCCTTTGAACTTAGGGAGACCTTGGTTGGCCATTGTAGATGCATTTATAGGATGAATATATGGATCTATGGCAATCTCGGATGGCCAGGCTATAATGAATCTTAATCTTTACTCCCCAAAACCAATTGTGGATTTTTATAATCCCTGGTGGGATGATTTTGATCCCAAATCAAATCTTTCCCTACCGCTCCTCACTCTAGGAAAATCCCAATACTTCAAGGATGATATAGAAGACAACATCATTAATGGTTTTATTAGTAAGTCACTTTCTGTCGCTTCCATTGAAAATTCAAAGTAGAAAGAGGAGGTTGAAGATATAGATTTTGAACAAATGATAACCACTCCGAACACTAGCACTAGTCTAATTGAAATAGAATCAAGGAATTTTCCAAACATTAACCCCAACTTGACTGCTGAGCAAAACCAATTGTTGTTACAACTGTTACAAAAATACAAAAAGGCATTTGCATGGGACTATACAAATATGAAAGGGATCCACTCTAACCTATCCACTCACCGTATTTATTTTAAAGATGGATGCAAACTAGTTAGGCAACCACAACACCGCATGAACCTTGCACTGAAGGAGTTAGTGAAGGAGGAATTACAAAAAATCCCGAGTGCTAACTTTATTTATCCAATATCTGATAGTCAGTGGGTGTAGTCACTTGTCATCATTCCTAAGAAGAATGGAAAGTCGAGAGTCTGTGTGGATTACAAAGAAATCATTAAGGCCACTCAAAAGGACCATTTTCCTTTAACATTTATAGATTAGGTCCTTGACACCCTTTCTAGAAAAAATTTCTTTTCATTTCTAGACGGATTTAGTGGCTACAACCAAATACAGAATGCCTCGGAAGATCAAGATAAAATGACATTTACTTTCCCTTGGGGAACTTTCGCATACAGAGTACTCCCTTTTGGACTCTGCAATGCACCAACAACCTTTCAGAGGGTAATACTGGGAATTGTTTTTGATTTGTTCAATGACTGCCTTGAAATATTCATGGATTATTTTACACCTTATGGAAATGCTTTTGAAATAGCATTAGCTAATTTAGAAAAAGTGTTGGAATGTTGTGTACAGAATAGTGTTTCTATGAGCACTTAAAAATGTCACATGATGATTACTTGAAGGGATCGTTCTATGACACTACATTGCTTATGATAGGATCAAGGCAGACCCTACTAAAATAGAGGTAATTCTGAAAATTATTACTCCTAAGACACAACAAGAGGTACGTACTTTCTTGGGGCATGCAAGGTATTACAGAAGATTTCTAGAAAAAA
>APFE031589740.1:0-16360 GCA_000404065.3 Pinus taeda | reverse complement strand
TAGGCCTTCCTAAGAGCTGGCATAGTTACCAAGATTTGGTGAATGGGAGGGAGAAACTATTGAATTGGGAATGCTTATGGTCCGATTTGGTACAGGAGGAAATAAGGAAAAATACCTGTTTGGTCAATTCAATGTCCTTGAATTGGCAATCATAAATTGTCAACCAGGGTGCATAGACTGATGAAGTATAGGTGCACAAGATGTGCTTAGAAGTTGTTTACTAGGTCATTATGTATTTGTCAACGTATAAACTTAAGATGGGGTGATGTTTGTCAGTTGTATTAGTGTTGTAATTCTTAGGGATGTTAATTAAGTTTCCTAGGAATTAATCTCTATCCAATCAGTTTGTGGATGATGTGAGGGTGATTTTACTTATGTTAGATTATTGGGATTTGATCTTAAATCTCTTTGTTACAACTCCTAATTCTCTAAGTGCAAAATGAAAACTTACTCTAGCAGATATGAAGGAATACTGTTGAACTCAATTGTTTTAGGAGAGGTCTTCTCGCTTGTTCAATTTTTTCTCAAACAAAGTAATCCAAGCAACACCTATGAATTGAACATACTTCAATTATGCTGGATAATAAGAAAAGGAAATAACTGTACAGTACCAAGTATAAATCAAAGTAAATAACAGTCTAATCTAGGTATAAAGAAAATTAAAGTTTTTATGCAGATAACAATTCGAGATCATTATACAACATTATCACACAAAACAGAGCAACCAAATAATTAAAGGAAGTCAGATTGTATTTGATTAAAACCTGCCATTGTTTGTAGGGGCCCTCCACATAGCAGTTCAAAGCTTCAAATCAGTACAACTCTTGCACACAAAAACCAAATACATTCACACGAATTTCACAAATTCTTCAAAAAACATATCATTCAGCGCGCACCCAAATAACAATGCAGCCATTAGCTTTATAGCAGGTCCCTTTGCATAACTGTATGAAGATCCTAAGCCTAATATCTCTTAATCCTATCTAAAATTATATTGTGAAACCATTTTTTTTCTATTTCGAAAGCAAAACGATAAGGTTTCAACTGATCTTGGGTTCTGTTCTGTGTTAATTCGGCGGTTGAATCGGAGTTTGACTGCGATATCCTGTGCCTCTTTTAGTAAATAGTTTTGAGTGGATAGGAAGGTATCCATGAGGGAGTCATCCTCTATCCATCTACACCTTTCGTTGTTGACCTGGAACTCTGGAACCTCACAAACAATGAAGACAACTACAGAATCCTGGACTAACTGCAGAAACAGACTGATTCAGTAGCTAATTACAACTTTAATTAAAACAATAGGGTATACAACTAAATATGAACAAGAAAACATATTAATGCATACCTTCATCAAAACCTGGTAGATATGGCTTTATCAAGTGGTAAATATGTATGAAAAAGAGAGGATTATTAGGAAAAAGGATGTCATGGTAGGACAATCTTTAGACTCTACATTCCCCCAGACTGGAGATGTTGTATGCCCTCATACACTTCTTCCTTGTCTTCTACTTGTGTCTCTTGTTTGTCATCTCCCCGTTTCACTGTTCTCTTCTTTTTGGCAGAGATTGGAATTCTTGGTTTCCTCATTAGGATTTTGTACTTTAAACTGATTATCTCTCTCTGCATTATTCTATTCTCTTTCTTTAGCTTCTTGTTTTTCTTATACCACAAGCTTAGATGTAGGATTAGATTGTCGCTCTCGCAATCTGTATCTCACTTTGTGTCTTCAGGGCTTGATTTTCATTTTTAAGATACCGATTCAGTGTTTCTAGTTCAAAGATCTCGTGCTTCAAGATGTTTGAGGCCGATTGTTCGTTCACTTGGTTGCTTCCTTCTCCAAGGCTCTGTATTGTCTCCTTTCTTGTTGTCGCCTTCATTCCAGTGAATCTATGTAGCCATATATTTCCTGCTGTGTGGGGTTAATACCTGGACTATGTATCGGGCTTCCTAGAGGTGAGCTATAAGGTTGTGGTGATGATCTTGGTGACCCTTTTGGATAATTCCCAGGGCTTCCAATTGGCTCATCCTTTATTGGCTCAATCTCTATTGGAGTGTTCTCTGTTGGCTCCTCTTCAGTTGAATCCTTTCCATTTGACTCATTTTCCTCAAGGTTAATGCGTCCTGTAGTTTTTGAGGTTATTTGTTGAGTCGTGCTCAACCTCGTGCTCCTTCTCAACCCTGGGGTTTGTGTTTTCTGCACTTTCCTCCTCTTATTCTCTGATTTTTCTTTTAGAGGAGAGGTTTTAGTGTGTGAGAGTTCTTCTTTACCTGAGCTATATTTCTTTCTTCTAGGGTTTCCCCTCTTCATTCTCTACAAAATCTTTACTATAGGCATCTCTTCTTCTGTTACCTTTGTTTGAGTTTGAGGTGTCTATTCCTTTATCATTTCTACGGTTCTTTTTCTCCTTCTGAGGGTCTTGCTGCTACTTGGTTTTTCTAGGGATTTTTCCTTGAAATGGTTCCTTATTAAGAAAATTTCCCAGTCATCCCTTGTACTTTGGAGGTGAAATTCGACCAATATTTTCACCAGATCATGATGGTACATGGTGTTTTCTATGCATTGAATTTCTTTTGAACATTTGTAGCTATTTTCCTGAGGCTATTCAAGAGAAAATAAGGGAGGTTCATCTGATGATCCTTAAGGAAGTGCATCATTATTCTAGCGTGATAAAAGTACATTTGTCCAAACCTACCCTCACAAGTGATAAAATTCTTAAGCACAAGCAATAATTTTCTCCATTTACTTTTAAGAGAAGAGCTTGGAATACCTTTTTTGTAGACCATTGTGTCCATGTTTTGATTCTTTAGGAAAACCTTCCAGTCCTCGCTATCAATCCCTCCATTTTTAAACCATTTTTCTCCATGCTTTGGCAACTCGATGGCCTCATCAATCATAGAATCTGTTATTGTGAGCTTTATGTCCCCAATTTCGGCCTCCATTCCATCAAAGGAACGTGTAAATTTCTTGGTTACCTCTTTGTGGAAACCGCTAAATTTCTCAATGAACTGCAACTCCCTAGTTTGTGGGTACCCCTCTAGAAATTGCTTCCCTGCTGGCTTAGTTCGAACAATTACCCCCATGCTGAAGGATGCTTTACCTCAAAGATTGGCTACCTTGACAAGCAAATGGGACTGGTAGGGTTTGCAGCTGGTGGAAAGATGGAGTGATTGTGAAAGAATAGAGGAGTGTCGGAATAAGGAAGAATAGATGGGTTATCAAGAGGATTATGGGAATCGATTCGACCGTTAGGCACATTCAAACTTATGATTTGGTAATTAATTTGGTAGATTTAGCACATGGTCGTGACATGCATTTTAGAGTGGTGGCATATGATATTTCGTTAGATGGCCATTACCCCTAGGTTACAATGATTGCACTTTAGTACTATATTTTCTTACTCATACATGCTATATATATTTTCCTATTGTTAAATTAAAGCAACACATACCTTTAATTTTCTGTTGCTAACCTTATTTGCTATCCTTTAATATTCTGCAAGTGCATTTTTGTCAACTACCCTTTAATCCAAATCACCAAGCATTCTTGTAGACTTCAAAATTATTGGATTGCAGAAATTTGTTTAGCTGTGGAAACTTGTCAAAGCTACGAAAAGTTGTCCAAGCTGCAGAAAGTTGCTGTTTTTGCAGCTTAAGAGAAAGAAAGCTTTAGTAGATGAGCTTTATTATCTATCTATCTATATATATATATACATTCTTGTAGACTTCAAAATTATTGGATTGCAGAAATTTGTTTAGCTACAGAAACTTGTCCAAGCTATGGAAAGTTGTCCAAGCTGTGGAAAGTTGCTATTTCTACAACTTAAGAGAAAGAAAGCTTTAGTAGATGAGATTTATTATAATAAATTGGTTTTCACTTTAAATTTTCTATATAAGCATGTCAACAATATGTTGGTTTTCATGTTTATACAATTTTATTATATATATGTATATATATATAATATATATATATATATATTATATATAATATATATATATCTATTTTGAATAACAAACTGAATGAAAATTTCTAAGGTGGAGAGGAAGAAGAATTCTTCTTGACCATCTTCAGTTCTGAATTATCCTGAAATATTTTGACATATTCCTCTCTTGTTAATGGTTTATGGTAAAGCTTTAGTCGATGTCCATTTACTAATAGAGGAGTTCTTTCTTCATCAATAGTCCTGATTCTAACTGCACCATTATCAAAGACATTCTCAACCTCATAAGGTCCAAGCCAATGGGTTTGGAATTTCCCTTGAAAATTCTTGAATTTTGAATCAAAGAGCAATGCCCAATCTCCCGGATGAAACTTCCTTTCTTTAATGTACTTATCATTCCATCTTGACCTCTGTTGTTGCATTAAGCTGTTCCTCTGAAAGGCTTATTGTCTAATTTCATCGAGCTCATTTAATCGTGTCATCCTTTGCTTCTGGGCTTCTGACAAGTCAAGATATAAATGGACTGCTATCTTATAGGTCTAGATCTGGAACTCTATTGGAAGTAAGACTTGCTTCCCATAAACAAGTTCATAGGGAGTATGTCCTATAGTATTCCTCCATGTAGTCGTATAGGGCCATAAGAATTCTGGAAGTTTCACCACCCAGTCTTTCCTGTGTAGATGTATAGTCTTTTTAAGGATAGCCTCGATCACTTTATTTGTGGACTCAACTTGTCCATTGGCTTGTGGATGATATGGAGTTGACTTCTGATATTTTATCTTGTATTGGTCCACAAGCTTTTGCACTAATCTAGATGTGAACTGTATCCCTTGATCTGTTACAATTTCTCTTGGCACACCAAAACGAGTAAAAATATCCTCAAAAATAAATGAAACTACGGTATTTTCAGTAGCAAAAGGAAGTGCTTTAGCTTCTACCCATTTAGTGACATAATCAGCACATACTAGAATATACTTCTTTTGCTTTGAAGGTGGGGTCATTGGTCTAACAAAATCCAGTGCCCATTTTTCAAATGGTTCGATAAGTACCTGTGGTTGCAATGGAATCTCATTTGAAGGAGTAGGCTTGCCCATTCTTTGACAACTGTCACATCTCTTAACATATTCCTTGGTGTCCCTGAAAATGGAAGGCCAATAATATCCTAAAAGCAAGATTTTGTAAACGGTTCTCTTGTCAGAAAAATGTCCTCCACATGGCTCATCGTGACAAGCTTTTAGTATCTCTAGTATTTCATTGTCCTTAACACATCTTTTGATGATGAGGTCTGGTCCTGTCTTATATAATTCCTCATTTATCCATGAGTAGGATGTGCTATTGTGGACTATTCTTCTTTTTTCTCTAGGAGTTAAATGAAATGGCATTTTTCTTGTGGACAAATAGTTAGCAATATCTACATACCAAGGTGATTTAGTAGATACTGCAAAAAGATATTCATCATGAAATTTATCTTCTATGGGTCGATCATTGTTTTCATTTCGTATTCTAGATAGAAAATTGGCAATTGTGTTTTGTTTTCCTGGCCTATCTAGAATGGTTATGTTGAATTCTTGTAAAAGTAGGAGCCATCTGGTTATTCTTCCATTAGTGACTGGTTTATTCATTAGGTATCTAATGGAAGAATGGTCTATGTGGACAAAAGTTTCGTAGCCAGTTATATAATGTGGGAATTTATTAATGGCATGAATCACAACTAAGAACTCCTTCTTAGTTACAATATAATTTAACTCTACAGGGGTTAAATTTTCACTGGTATAATAAATGGCATAAAGAGTGAGGTTTTTTTTGTCCTAAAATAGCTCCTAAGGCTGAATTTGAAGCATCTGTTGAGATATGGAAAGGCAATTTCCAGTTAGGTCCTTTTAAGATGGGTGCTTCAGAAATTCTCTTTTTCAATGTTTCTAAAGCAACTTGACATTCAAAATCCCAACTGAATTCACAGTCTTTTGTAAGTAATTGGAAGAATGGGGATGCAATTTTTGTGAAGTTTTCTATAAATCTTCTATAGTATCTGGTAAAATTGAGAAAAATTCTAACATCCTTTTGACAACTTGGCACTGATAACTTGGAAATGACTTCCACCTTAGATAAGTCTACCTTAATTTCATCTCCGGAAATATGGTGACCTAAAAAAATTCCTTTGTTAAACATCATGAAACGTTTTTCATGGCTTAATGAGAGGTTTGTTTCTTGACATCTTATTAAGACTTTCTCCAAGTTTTCTAGTGCTTCATTGAAAGAATCCCCATAGACTGTGAGTCATCCATGTATACTTCCACACAATCATGGATAAGGCCAGAGAAAATGCCAAGGATTTCCCTTTGGAATGTTGCGGGAGCATTACATAACCCAAAGGGAAGTACCCGATAAGCATACATTCCCCATGGAAAAGTGAATGTGGTTTTATCCCGATCTTCAGGGGCCACCTGAATCTAGTTGTATCGACTGAACCCTTCCAAGAAGGAAAAATAATTTTCCCCTGTTAAAGTATCTAAGACCAGGCCTATGAAAGGTAGTGGAAAGTGGTCTTTTAATGTTGCTTTATTCAACTCCCTGTAATCGATGCATACTCTCCATTTTCCATTCTTTTTAGGAATGATTACTAGGGGTGAAACCCACTGACTGTCAGATACTGGATAAATGAAATTTACATTTAATAATTTCTGCAATTCTTCCTTAACAATTTCTTTTAGATTTGGGTTCATTCTTCACTGAGGTTGTCTAACTGGTCTTGCATTTTGTTCAATGTAGATATGATGTATGCAAGTTTTAGGATCAATCCCTCTCATGTCAGTATATTCCCATGCAAAAGCAGAAGAATGTTTCTGTAAAATTTATATCAATTGTTTCTTTTGAATGTCTTCCAAGTTTTCATTGACATTTAAGTTTTTTCCTGGAAAGATTTCTATCGAGGAATTCCCAAATTTTTCCATGGACAACAATGATACTTTTTTGGAGGAGAGATATTCATTTTGACTACGCTCATAATGTGAGGAAGATTCATTATTTTCTAGCAGATTTAAAAGTTTTTCTTCTTCTTCTGCTTGTTCAGTGACAAATAAGGTTGTATATCTTCTCCATCTTCTACCCATTCTTCAGTTTCTGTATCTATTGTTGTTCTTGCAGGGGGGTATAATGTAAATTTATTTGTAGAATTTTCATCTGAGATAAACATATCACCTGACCTATAGCTGATGAAAGCATCTGCTATGGCCAACCAAAGCCTTCCTAGAATAAAGGGATGTCCTCCTAGATTTTTCTTGGGTGTTAAGGCCATGAAATCAACAGGATATTCCCAAGAATCTAAGGATACCCATACATCCTGTAAAACACCGTCTGGTTTAATAACATATTTATCTGCTAATTGCAACAAAGTTGGTGTGTATTGAAGGTGAGGAAGCCTAAGTGTTTCCATAACTTGTTTGCTCATTATGTTTATGGCTGCCCCTAGGTCAATCAGTGTGTTTGGTATTTCAATTCCATTGATGTGAATTTTTGCAATGGGGCTTCCTGGGTCTAGATATTTTTGGATTGTCGTCTTCCCCATCATAATGTATGCAATTTTTCCGACTAACTGAATTCTTTTTATATCTTTTCTTCTTCTCCCTGACCGTTGTGTAATTAATTCCTTAATTTTTTTGCAAAAATTGGTATTTCTTTTATGGCTTGCAATAAAGGAATCTTAATACAAACATTTCTCAATTCATCCATCATATTGTAATCAGGCAAGATAATTTGTTTCTCTACTCCTTCATCGATTTTCAACCTTTCTGGGAAAGGTGGTTTAACTGATATTGAAGGTTGTTCTATGATGGGAGCATTTATTGGAATTTCTTCTGTTTGTCTAGTTTCTTTTTGAGGGAGAGAGGTCTCCCCTTCTTCTGATTGATTCTTATGTTTTTGAAGATCCGATTTTGTCTTTTGAATGACAACAAGAGGTTTTTTGGTAATACCCTTCCAGACCTTAATTTGACATTATTTAGGTTTAGTGGGGTTATTACATAAGTTTTAGGATTCTGACCCTTCATGTTGTATACTAGTTTTTGTGGTACTTTATTATTAGGATTTGGAAGTGGTTGAGCAGGTAGTTGATTTGATTTTTGTGGAAATGGTAAGGAAAGTTGCGGGTTTTGACTCTGTACTGGGACTTGTGGCAATTGATTGGTTTGAAAAATTTGATTGGCTGGGGTTGAGAATTATGGTAGAATGTAGGATAGCGAGTATAGTTGATATTGAGCATAGGCTCCATAAGGATTTTTCCATCCTTGATTCCAAGGTTGTGATTGTGGCAGAGCCCAAGGCTGCCAGACTGAATTCCAATTACTTTGTGAAGATTGGACAAATTATTGTGGTCTAAATCCTTGTGGTTGATTTGGTTGCGGGTTTTGCCATGGTCTTTTGGCTATAAGGTAGAGATGGTCTACTGGTTCAGAGATTCCTTCATCATTGAATACAGCCTTAAGACCTGGTAAGGATGGACATCCCTTTGTATCATGATTATCTACACATATGACATAGGTTTCTATGGCTTTTGAGTCTAAGGGACACTCTCTCAGAGCATGTTTCTTCTGACATTTGGGATAGAAGATAGATAATGTAGCATTTTCAGAATTTTTCTTGTTTTGTATTTTAAGGGTGTCTATTTGTTCACTTAAGCTCCCTAAAATATCTGTTTTAAAGGTGTGAAGCATATTTCCTATTTCTGCCCTACTAACTGTCCCAGTTGCAGACTTGTTTATTCTTGATAAGGGAGGGTCTCTAGGACTCTTTCCAACTCTTGCTTTGCCCCTTGAGATATGTACACAATGTGCCAAACGTTAATGCCAACAAACTGTAGTCATCCAAATGCTAACTGCCATGCCATGTCACCAAACAGTTACATCCAAAATGCGCCGAAAAATAATGTAACAATTGAACCATAATTAGCCGTCCATTGAAACAAAATAATGTGCCATTCTATTTGGGGGTTGGTGGGGTTGGAACCCCCGACCACCCATCTCAAACTTAGCGCCTTTTCCAACGGGCCAAATGAGCCACATTGTAATATCTGCCCACAAAACATTACTTAAACCAAGTTGCTCATTCGACCAAGGAAGGACCGATGGTGGATGAGCGACAGAACCAAGAGTGGCATAGGTAGTGGAACCATGAGTGGGGAATATGCTAGATGTTGAAAAGATTCCCTTGGGGGCCAGAGGTTCCAGTGTAAGACTGATGTGAAATTTATAGTTATTTTTCACAGAATTTAGCAGGGAGTGTAGTGGCGTGCTCAGGATTTTCATCTAAGCAACGAATTTTTCGGTCATCTTCAGGAAGGAATCTTTGGGGGAATCTTCGAGATTCTGGGGGGTCCAGAATTTGACGGTGTCAAAAAGGGGCAAAGTTTATAGTTGTTTGACACAATTTCATTCCATGAATTCAATGGTGATGTTCGTTTCAACAACTGACCTTTGCATTTTCTGGCCATCCCCAAAAGTGGAGGTAAATGTTGTAGTGATGATGCTTTTCTTGTGATTTTCTAAGATGATGTTTTTGTTGTTGAGATCCCTGATTACCATTATGTTTAGGGACACTTGTATGCCACATCATGTGAGATTTTATTATCTTGTCATGCTGAAGGAGGGCCCATTTGAGTGAGAGTTCCTATATGGAGAACGTCTCGTGGAGAGACGTGCCACTCTGATTGAGAGAATTTATCCTTGTAATGACAAAGAATATACTATATACTCATCATAATCTTGCAACACTTAATGAAGCGGCCTCCCCACTCTTTACACTGGGCCCGGAGATGTAACCCATATTGGGTGAACTCCGTTATCAATGTCTTTGTGTTCTTGATTTGATGGTTGTCATTATGTTTCATCTTCTTTACAATATGCACATGTGGCTATTCATACTCTTTCATATGCAATTCTACTAACATCACAAAAGTAACAGATCTTGGTTAATTCTAGTAGTTGAAGAGATCAAGATCATTTAAAGAGTTAAATAATCAAACCCCAAGTCTACTTTGCATGTTTCAAATCCTAATCTATTTGTGGGGTAAAGAACCAATGCAAGAACTATTTAATCAACATGAACAAAAGATATGAACAAATATAAATAATTATATTACCACTATGGGAAGGCCAAAAGAATACACATCGTGGATGAGCATGTGAATTTGTTTTTAGTTTTTGAGCAAGGTACATAGGCTAGTAATATATAATGAAGAGGAAGAGGTCCTCAAGATCCTAGTAATATTCTAGTAGCATATCCTTATTTGTGAGGATGGATGGATGGAGTGACCCCAAGTGCTTTATTTATAATGGTGCAGTGGCTAAACCCCCTTGACATGATATTCCTCTTTACTATTTAAAGATGACCAAATCAAGATAAAAAATAGTAATTAAGGTTTAACATGGTCCACACATAACTAAAATCCCATCAAACCAATTTCATTACATTGATGTGGGTTGGAAACAATCAAAATTGGTAATTTTAGGGGGTACCTTAGATTTTGGGGGTAATATTTACCTATTTGCTTAGAATTTTTTGGGGATATATCTACGATGGAAACCTTTGGCCAATTTAAGGATTTGACTAGGTTGATTATTGTTGAAAAATGCAGCGAGAAAGTGAATATTTGATTTTGCCTTGGCCAAATTGAGAATATTTGTATTTCCACATCAACAGACAACTTGGATGTAGTTAACTTGTGTGACATGGCTTGTGCCAGTCAGTTAGCTTAGTAAATCTGAGTTAGAGGGCTTGGAGTTCAATTAAGCATATGTAATTGCTAATTTCTAGCAATCAAGGTCAATTATTTCAAGTTGTTTTCAGTTAAACTAGTTCTAACTATTGGAGGAACTAGTGTAAGGTCAATTGTGTAATGAGACTTCAGTATAACTTAGTGATCATCCAATTAACTGATCAATCAACCCAAAATAGCTAGTGCATGTAGAAAATTCGATTTCCCCAGTTGTGGTGGAGATTCCAAGGCAGTGTAACATCAATTGTAGACTAGTATTGAGTGTACAGGTGTTGCATGCAGTTAGATGATCAACCTTGGGAATTGCACAATCATTTTGGAGGAAATTCCTAAATAATAGGGGCCTAATTTCCTTAGGAATTATGTAAGGAAATAAGGGCTCAATCAAAGGCAAAAATTTACTAAGTCATGGTCAGATATTCTCAGTGAATAGAGAGATAAATAATTCAGTTGTAAGCTGAGCTTAGATAGAGCTAGAAATTGTAATACATCTCTATTCATCAAATTAATGCAAGCAGACAAAAGGGGTTTTTAGCAGATTGCTATCCCCTGGAAAAATACTGTGTGCATGTGTGTTATTTCTCATTGTTGTTTGTGATTGATGTTCTAAATTTTGAATTGAATTCTATAGAACAATAGAGTAGGTTCATGTCTTGTGATTTTGATTAAAATTTCATGAGAAGTTGCAAATATACACCATAATTTCTACATGGTATCAGAGCAGGATTCACATTAGAATATGAATTTCGAAGTTGTTTCTTAGGAGGATCGAATTTGAAGTTAAGTGTAGCAGGATCTCCTGAGAGTTGGGAAGATGACATTCAATGGGCTGAGACTAGAGTATGCCTTGGAAGGCAGCTCAAATTTCATTACATGGAAGGATTGCACAGAGGTGGTATTTGATGAAAATGGATTACTATAATATGTCAAGATAGATATTGCAAAAACACAAGAATATGATGCACAAAACCTAGCCCAATGGAATAAAAATGTAGCCAAGGCGAGGAGAATAATATTGGAGGGAGTGCGAGACCAAATTGTCTCAAATATCCATGGGAAAGAAACTCCTCTCACAATGTGGAAATCACTGACAAAATTGTTCGAGAATATCTGTGACCACAGGAAACTGGCGCTCAAGGATAAACTTTGAAACATCAATATGCAAAAGAATGACACTATCTTGCAGTATCTAAGCAGATTTACACAAGTTCATGATGAACTTGGTGGGGTTGGTGTTAATGTTGTATAAGATGACTTGGTGATATTAGCCCTTCTAGGCCTTCCTAAGAGCTGGCATAGTTACCAAGATTTGGTGAATGGGAGGGAGAAACTATTGAATTGGGAATGCTTATGGTCCGATTTGGTACAGGAGGAAATAAGGAAAAATACCTGTTTGGTCAATTCAATGTCCTTGAATTGGCAATCATAAATTGTCAACCAGGGTGCATAGACTGATGAAGTATAGGTGCACAAGATGTGCTTAGAAGTTGTTTACTAGGTCATTATGTATTTGTCAACGTATAAACTTAAGATGGGGTGATGTTTGTCAGTTGTATTAGTGTTGTAATTCTTAGGGATGTTAATTAAGTTTCCTAGGAATTAATCTCTATCCAATCAGTTTGTGGATGATGTGAGGGTGATTTTACTTATGTTAGATTATTGGGATTTGATCTTAAATCTCTTTGTTACAACTCCTAATTCTCTAAGTGCAAAATGAAAACTTACTCTAGCAGATATGAAGGAATACTGTTGAACTCAATTGTTTTAGGAGAGGTCTTCTCGCTTGTTCAATTTTTTCTCAAACAAAGTAATCCAAGCAACACCTATGAATTGAACATACTTCAATTATGCTGGATAATAAGAAAAGGAAATAACTGTACAGTACCAAGTATAAATCAAAGTAAATAACAGTCTAATCTAGGTATAAAGAAAATTAAAGTTTTTATGCAGATAACAATTCGAGATCATTATACAACATTATCACACAAAACAGAGCAACCAAATAATTAAAGGAAGTCAGATTGTATTTGATTAAAACCTGCCATTGTTTGTAGGGGCCCTCCACATAGCAGTTCAAAGCTTCAAATCAGTACAACTCTTGCACACAAAAACCAAATACATTCACACGAATTTCACAAATTCTTCAAAAAACATATCATTCAGCGCGCACCCAAATAACAATGCAGCCATTAGCTTTATAGCAGGTCCCTTTGCATAACTGTATGAAGATCCTAAGCCTAATATCTCTTAATCCTATCTAAAATTATATTGTGAAACCATTTTTTTTCTATTTCGAAAGCAAAACGATAAGGTTTCAACTGATCTTGGGTTCTGTTCTGTGTTAATTCGGCGGTTGAATCGGAGTTTGACTGCGATATCCTGTGCCTCTTTTAGTAAATAGTTTTGAGTGGATAGGAAGGTATCCATGAGGGAGTCATCCTCTATCCATCTACACCTTTCGTTGTTGACCTGGAACTCTGGAACCTCACAAACAATGAAGACAACTACAGAATCCTGGACTAACTGCAGAAACAGACTGATTCAGTAGCTAATTACAACTTTAATTAAAACAATAGGGTATACAACTAAATATGAACAAGAAAACATATTAATGCATACCTTCATCAAAACCTGGTAGATATGGCTTTATCAAGTGGTAAATATGTATGAAAAAGAGAGGATTATTAGGAAAAAGGATGTCATGGTAGGACAATCTTTAGACTCTACATTCCCCCAGACTGGAGATGTTGTATGCCCTCATACACTTCTTCCTTGTCTTCTACTTGTGTCTCTTGTTTGTCATCTCCCCGTTTCACTGTTCTCTTCTTTTTGGCAGAGATTGGAATTCTTGGTTTCCTCATTAGGATTTTGTACTTTAAACTGATTATCTCTCTCTGCATTATTCTATTCTCTTTCTTTAGCTTCTTGTTTTTCTTATACCACAAGCTTAGATGTAGGATTAGATTGTCGCTCTCGCAATCTGTATCTCACTTTGTGTCTTCAGGGCTTGATTTTCATTTTTAAGATACCGATTCAGTGTTTCTAGTTCAAAGATCTCGTGCTTCAAGATGTTTGAGGCCGATTGTTCGTTCACTTGGTTGCTTCCTTCTCCAAGGCTCTGTATTGTCTCCTTTCTTGTTGTCGCCTTCATTCCAGTGAATCTATGTAGCCATATATTTCCTGCTGTGTGGGGTTAATACCTGGACTATGTATCGGGCTTCCTAGAGGTGAGCTATAAGGTTGTGGTGATGATCTTGGTGACCCTTTTGGATAATTCCCAGGGCTTCCAATTGGCTCATCCTTTATTGGCTCAATCTCTATTGGAGTGTTCTCTGTTGGCTCCTCTTCAGTTGAATCCTTTCCATTTGACTCATTTTCCTCAAGGTTAATGCGTCCTGTAGTTTTTGAGGTTATTTGTTGAGTCGTGCTCAACCTCGTGCTCCTTCTCAACCCTGGGGTTTGTGTTTTCTGCACTTTCCTCCTCTTATTCTCTGATTTTTCTTTTAGAGGAGAGGTTTTAGTGTGTGAGAGTTCTTCTTTACCTGAGCTATATTTCTTTCTTCTAGGGTTTCCCCTCTTCATTCTCTACAAAATCTTTACTATAGGCATCTCTTCTTCTGTTACCTTTGTTTGAGTTTGAGGTGTCTATTCCTTTATCATTTCTACGGTTCTTTTTCTCCTTCTGAGGGTCTTGCTGCTACTTGGTTTTTCTAGGGATTTTTCCTTGAAATGGTTCCTTATTAAGAAAATTTCCCAGTCATCCCTTGTACTTTGGAGGTGAAATTCGACCAATATTTTCACCAGATCATGATGGTACATGGTGTTTTCTATGCATTGAATTTCTTTTGAACATTTGTAGCTATTTTCCTGAGGCTATTCAAGAGAAAATAAGGGAGGTTCATCTGATGATCCTTAAGGAAGTGCATCATTATTCTAGCGTGATAAAAGTACATTTGTCCAAACCTACCCTCACAAGTGATAAAATTCTTAAGCACAAGCAATAATTTTCTCCATTTACTTTTAAGAGAAGAGCTTGGAATACCTTTTTTGTAGACCATTGTGTCCATGTTTTGATTCTTTAGGAAAACCTTCCAGTCCTCGCTATCAATCCCTCCATTTTTAAACCATTTTTCTCCATGCTTTGGCAACTCGATGGCCTCATCAATCATAGAATCTGTTATTGTGAGCTTTATGTCCCCAATTTCGGCCTCCATTCCATCAAAGGAACGTGTAAATTTCTTGGTTACCTCTTTGTGGAAACCGCTAAATTTCTCAATGAACTGCAACTCCCTAGTTTGTGGGTACCCCTCTAGAAATTGCTTCCCTGCTGGCTTAGTTCGAACAATTACCCCCATGCTGAAGGATGCTTTACCTCAAAGATTGGCTACCTTGACAAGCAAATGGGACTGGTAGGGTTTGCAGCTGGTGGAAAGATGGAGTGATTGTGAAAGAATAGAGGAGTGTCGGAATAAGGAAGAATAGATGGGTTATCAAGAGGATTATGGGAATCGATTCGACCGTTAGGCACATTCAAACTTATGATTTGGTAATTAATTTGGTAGATTTAGCACATGGTCGTGACATGCATTTTAGAGTGGTGGCATATGATATTTCGTTAGATGGCCATTACCCCTAGGTTACAATGATTGCACTTTAGTACTATATTTTCTTACTCATACATGCTATATATATTTTCCTATTGTTAAATTAAAGCAACACATACCTTTAATTTTCTGTTGCTAACCTTATTTGCTATCCTTTAATATTCTGCAAGTGCATTTTTGTCAACTACCCTTTAATCCAAATCACCAAGCATTCTTGTAGACTTCAAAATTATTGGATTGCAGAAATTTGTTTAGCTGTGGAAACTTGTCAAAGCTACGAAAAGTTGTCCAAGCTGCAGAAAGTTGCTGTTTTTGCAGCTTAAGAGAAAGAAAGCTTTAGTAGATGAGCTTTATTATCTATCTATCTATATATATATATACATTCTTGTAGACTTCAAAATTATTGGATTGCAGAAATTTGTTTAGCTACAGAAACTTGTCCAAGCTATGGAAAGTTGTCCAAGCTGTGGAAAGTTGCTATTTCTACAACTTAAGAGAAAGAAAGCTTTAGTAGATGAGATTTATTATAATAAATTGGTTTTCACTTTAAATTTTCTATATAAGCATGTCAACAATATGTTGGTTTTCATGTTTATACAATTTTATTATATATATATATATATATATATTCGGATATATATATATATATATATATATATTTTGAATAACAAACTGAATGAAAATTTCTAAGGTGGAGAGGAAGAAGAATTCTTCTTGACCATCTTCAGTTCTGAATTATCCTGAAATATTTTGACATATTCCTCTCTTGTTAATGGTTTATGGTAAAGCTTTAGTCGATGTCCATTTACTAATAGAGGAGTTCTTTCTTCATCAATAGTCCTGATTCTAACTGCACCATTATCAAAGACATTCTCAACCTCATAAGGTCCAAGCCAATGGGTTTGGAATTTCCCTTGAAAATTCTTGAATTTTGAATCAAAGAGCAATGCCCAATCTCCCGGATGAAACTTCCTTTCTTTAATGTACTTATCATTCCATCTTGACCTCTGTTGTTGCATTAAGCTGTTCCTCTGAAAGGCTTATTGTCT
>APFE031589727.1:0-37077 GCA_000404065.3 Pinus taeda | reverse complement strand
CCTTCTCTCTTTCATTCCTGACCATTCACTTCAGTCAAAGACATCAGCACGACCTCCTACCTCGCCCCAAAGACTCCCCTGCAGAAACTGTGTCCCATCCTCGTTGCCACAAAAAACCCAACAATCCCAAAATCAAATTCTTTTATCAGTTTACTAGCCTAATATCAGTGTTACCTTATTGGTCATCTCATCCATTGAAGATTTTACGAGATAGACCGGAGAGAGCCTTCTCCTGCTCCGTAGGGCTAGCTACGAGGCTGAATGGTTTGATGTAGCTTTGAGATTTGCCTTTCTCAGCCTGAGGTGAAATGTCAAACGCTAACAGGGTCTATGAAGTAAAAGGAAACAAAGAAATCTTAGCAGTAGAATAAAAGAAGAAAAACCAGATATGGTTTTTATTAAGGAAACAAGGTGTTCGATGGACAAGATCAGAGAGATACACAACAAGTGGTTAATTCAGTATGAGTATCTAGAGGTTAAAGCAGACAACTTGGCAGCGGGGATTCTTACGCTTTGGGACCCCAAGAAACTTGGAATCCTGGATGCTGAAGCGTCTAGGAACTATCTATCATTGGTGATTCAACCTTTGGGTGATAAGGAGATATACATCATCACAAATGTCTATGGTCCTCAAAAACAAGAAGACAAACTCAAGCTTCTCACCTCCCTTGAGGAGCTAAGAGAGAGATATCCTGATGTGCCCTGGATTCTGGCAGGGGATTTCAATATGATAAGATCTCTTACAAAGAAAAAAGGCAGTACCAGAAAACTAGGCAGAGACTCTGTTGCCTTCCAGAAATTCATAAATAACATGGGGCTAGTGGACACTGAAACAATAAATGGCACTTTTACCTGGAACAATAAGAGGGGAGGAGCTACTCAAGTCGCTTCTAAACTAGATATAATCATAATCTCATAGGACCTCCTTCTCACGAGCCTTGACATGTCAGCTTTAATCCTTCCCTTTGGAGGCTCAGACCACTGACCTGTCCAGCTTGAAGCTACTTTTATGGGCACACCGAGGAACAGACCTTTTAGGTTTCAAAATGTCTAGCTCTCTCACCCTGACTTCACCAGCAATATTGACAAATGGTGGATGGAAGATATGCCCGTTCAAGGCACTAAAATGTTCATGCTACAACAGAGACTTAAACACATCAAATCTAGGCTTAAAGATTGGAACAAAAAGGAATTTGATAATATTTTTAAAGCCAAAAGATAAGTTGAGCAGAAACTCCAGGGGATTAATCAGATCATCATCACAGATGGTTTTATCGAGGAATAGAAAAATCAAGCTGACTCTCTTCAGAACGAATGGGAAGATCAGTGCATGCAAGAGGAGATTTTCTGGAGACAAAAATTGAGGGTGCAGTAGATTAGAGAAGGAGAAAGAAACACAAAGTTTTTTCATAAATCAACCCTAGATCACAGGTCACATAACAGAATTACAAAATTCAAAGATTCTAAAGGGAAAGAGCTTGTCTCTCACAAAGAAATGGAATTTGTCCTAGTTCAACACTTCCTTAGCATAGCAGAGGAGCCTCTCGTTGACAGATCTCGGTTCATTAACAATTTCACAAAGCACATTACGAAGCTTGTAACTAGGGAAGACAACCACAATATTAACAGGCCAGTGTCTGAAGAGGGGGTCAGTGAAGTTTTTAATGAGATGCAAAATGGGAAAGCTCCGGGCCTGGATGGGTTAAATGTGGACTTCTTCAAAACTTGCTGGAAAACAGTCAAACAAGGCAGCCTTGAGGTTGTGGAAGACTCAAGAAAATCCAAAACGGTTTTGAAGGCTCTTAATGCCTCTTTCATAGCTTTGATTCCAAAGCAGGAAAAAGCTATGACACCGAACCAATTCAGACCCATAGCTTTATGTAATGTGGTGTACAAAATTATTTCCAAAGTGGTCGCTAACAGAATCAAGCCCTTGCTTCCAGCTCTTGTCTCAGAGGAACAAACTGGTTATGTGGAAGGAAGATAGATTCTCGATAGCATCATCCAAGCTCACGAGGTGGTACATTCTCTTAAGAGCAATAAGTAAGCTGGTATGATCATACAACTTGACCTAGCGAAAGCTTATGATAAGCTAAGCTGGTCTTACATCAGGGTAGTGCTAAGAGCTTATGGCTTCGACCACAACTGGATAAGATGGGTTATGGCCCTTGTATCCATGGCTAGTTTTTCCATCTTGCTTAACGACTCTCCCTCCAGAACCTTTATGCCTTCTAGGGGTATCAGGCAAGGGGATCCGCTCTCCCCCTTCCTCTTTTTTCTCATGATGGAAGGGCTAGGCAGAGCGATCAAAACGACAAATGCTGAAGGAAGAATCCAAGGATTGAAACATGGTGTTGCTTTTACTTGACATCAACAATTTGTGCATGACACAATGTTGCAGGGTATTCCCATGGTTAGGGAAGCCAGAGCTTTCAAACAAATCCTAAATGACTTCACTATGGCCGCCGGTACAGAGGTAAGCCTTGACAAATCAAAAGTTTTCTTTTTTAACACTGACATTACCATTCAGAGGAACCTCACCAGAATTCTCGGGTCTCAAAGGGATCAGTTACCTTCCAAGTACCTTGGAATGCCTCTTACGGACAAACCTCTAAGCAAGGGAGTGTGGGAGCCGGTAATGAATAAACTTCAGGACAAGGTCAGGAAATGGACATGCAGGTCTTTAAATTTGGTGGGGCGTCTTGTGCTTACGAAGGCGGTCCTGCAGGCTATTCCCATTTTCATGTTTTCAACTCTTCCTACTCCTAAAGGAGTTATGCAACATATCAGGAGTATTCAATAAGATTTTCTTTGGGGCAGATGGAAGAGAAAAAGAAGTCGGCTTTGGTAGCTTAATGTTAGTGTCGGTATCTTCATCCCTCCATCAGTGATCAAATTTCTTTTTTTGCATTCATATTAGGTGTCCCATCCAATCAGCGGTATTCCATTAGGTCATGGATCAACTGATGGTAGTGGTTCATTGTCAAATTTCCCTCATGGTATTTACCTACTGGCCTGTTTTCACATGTTCAGGTCATTTACTGTTATTTTATTTCATTCCATTTACCAAAATCATTTTTAGGGTTTTAGGTCTCACTAGGTCTAGGGTTTGCCACCATTGTCATCAAAAACTCAATAAAGGGTCAGCAGGCACTTGAGGACGTCTAATAAGTTCATCAGATCAAAATTTCACTAAAGATATGCTTAATAAGTGGTTTTTACCTCAAAACTCTGTTTTGAGGTGAAACTAAAGTTTTTATTTTCTATGTACAAAATTTATGTATTTTTACATGTTTTCTATATGTAATAAGTTCCAGCTGCTGCCCTTGCTCACCTTGCCAACTCCAGCCACTGCAGACAAAAACACAAGCATCAATGCATCAATTTACCAAGTGATTAAGAAAAGTCAATTGAAATGAAAAAATAGAGCTTATGACCAAAAGTGACTTTGACATTAGAAAAGTGGGTTTGAAATAAGAAAAAATTAAAAGCCACTCATATATAAAGTGAAAGGAGTACTATTCATCATTTTATTGTGAAAAACACCCTTGGAGGGCAAAAAATCATGATTTGGAGCAAAGGAGATAAAAAACACTGTTTTCCAAGCAACTTTGCCTCGCGCTGCGCATCAGCGGCAGTGTGCTACGCATTAGTCCAGAACTTGCTAAATCATTCCAAATTGTCTAATAACCCTAAAAAATGCTACATTTCCATGCTATAAGTAAGTAATCATCATCCTAAAGCTGAATTTGAGGTCATACTTGTGTTCTTCATGAATCTTGCATGTTTAAAGTGAAACCCTAGCTTGTCTTCATTGTTTCCCATTTCATTGTGCAATTGTTACTCCACCATCATAAAAAACATTATTAAACTCTTTTCCCTCTTCCATTTGCGTAAATCACTCCATTATCTCATTTTCCATATCCCACTCCCCTAAAACAAACAATTCCCTTTACCAAACCCTAATTCCCTCACTAAACCCTAGTTTCCCAAAACTAATCCCTTCATACCCCAACTCCATTTCCCAAGAGTAAAATCTCTTCATACTCATCACCCTTGTCCTCCTTCATTACCATTTTTCACCATATCTTCATCACACCATTTTCTTAAGACAAGCACCAAGCACCATGGCAAGAAACAATGACTCAAGTTATGAAGAAGAAACACTAAGTGACAATTCAAGAGAAAGGAATGTACAGCCTAGGAGACCTCACAAGGGTGGGAAAATTATCAGAGAGGAACCTATTAGCATTGCTGAACTTCTTGCTTGTCCCCTTGCCACCACTTGTTTCAGATACCAATCTTGCTTTGAGTTTTGTGAGATGGTTGAGAGGGTTAAGTATCATCATGAATTAGCAAGGTAATTTGTCATAAACATGGAGAACAATATGGTACACCTTGCTAGCATCAATTTCACTCTTTCACCAGCCATTATTGTAGAGGCAACTAGAATGGCAAATGTAGGGGAAAGGTGGAACAAAAGACATAATATTAGCAAGTAGCACTACGAACCATACATTAAAGCCAAATATCATAGTAAATTGGGCAGGGTGTTTCCTTTCAAGTTCTTGGAGGACCGATATGTTCCACTTATGAAACTCATCATCAAATACTTCACATGTGAGGGGAGGTTCTCCAGACTCTATGCTTATCATATCAGATTACTCATGCATTTCACGAGGGTTAGAATGATGAGTATTCCATATTTCATTTGCAAAAACATGGAGAGGATGACTGTGCTTGTAAAGAGAAAACCATACCCACAACAACTCAATAGTATTTATCACTTTGTTTTCATCAAGATTATTGTTATGCATTAGCTCACTCAATTGGGAGTGCCATGGGAAATCTTCATTGCCCATGAAATCTTCAAGGGGCCTCAAATTTTTGCAGATCTTCAGGAGGAAGGTGGACCTTCCGGGAAACAAAGAGAGCATGAAAGAAAAACTGAAGAGCCTCACATTCCTGTGTTTATAAATTATGAAAAAGGCACAAGAAGACTTTTTGCAGCCGCCAAACGAGTATTATCTCCACCAGGGGTGGAAGGGGTCTTGTTTCCTTCACCTGATCATAGGCAAATGATATCTTCACCTGGGGTGAAAGGGGCTTTGCCTTCTTCTTCAGCAGAACAGGTACAGGACAAAGGAAAGCAACCATTGCATGATGAAGGGTCTTCTGAAGGCCAAGACATGGATTTTGTTTTGGTTGAGGAATATGACACTGATTTGGGCTCCCAGAGCTCAAGACTCAAGGATGTGGTCATCAAGGAGAAAGAAGCTGAGATCCAAGCCTTATCACTTGACCTTGAGAGGGCTAAATGGGTCATTAACTACCTTGAGCAAGAGAACAAGCAATTGGAGGAAAAACAGACAATCATGGAGCTGCAAACCATAAGGGAAAATCGGCAAGTGGCAAAAAGGAGAAAAATCAAGATGACATCACTAGAGCAAGAAATAGAGGCTAACTGAGAATCATGGTTGGAAAGAGTGAATATCCACCTTGAGAAGCTGCTTGATAAGGCTAACAAGGAGAAGAACATGTTGCGTCATATGGCCTATCATTACTTAACTCGAAACAAGATTTGCAAAATAAGAGTTAAGCAACTAAAAAACAAACTAAGGAGAGCCTTGCGAGCCAAAAAGGAGAAAGATAAACTTAAAATCTTGGCTGAAGCTTCCTTGGCTTAGCAAAGCAATTGATAAGCTTGCCTCTTGCCAAATTTGAATAAATTTTGAAATTTATTTGTCATTTCATAAATTTTAATTGCAAAACACATGAATTTTCATCTGATGCACAGTGTCGGACATTGAGCTGGTTGGGAATTTTGCAAAATGGCTTGCATTTTTGGATTCCTCATGGAAAAATACTGAAACCCAGAAAGTTTCATGAAGTTTGGAGGAGATCTGGGTCACCTAAAGGGCAAAAAACACCTAAAAAATGCCCTCTTTGCCACTTTTTGGACCCACAAGAAGTAGGCTTGGGAGAAGTGATTTTTGAAGGGGCAAATGGACTCTAAATCCAAAAATTCTAGTTGTCTTAGAAAGTAGACAAACAGAGCTTTCCAACAAGTTAGCTTGGAGCTAATTTGATGAAGGGGAAGGCCTTCAAACTCAGCCTTGAAGTGGCGCTGCGCATCAGGCAAAATTTTGTTAATTTTGCTCAAAAACTCAGAATTTTGCCTAGTTTTCTACCAGTTTGACTTTTTCTTCTATCATGGGAAAATTCATGATGTAATATGATGTAAATTGATTTACTATGATGTAAAAATGATGAAAAATGACTTAAGGAGGTAGATACATCAGTTTTAGGTGGTTTTGAGCTGAATGAATCAGTTTCCATAGTTTTAGAGGCAAGCTGTTCCACTGCCTATTTTTCAGTTCCTAGTTTAGATCTTGTTGAAACAACTCCTTAACTCATGGATTTGACCCCTGATGGCTAGCATAGGTGGTTTGATGCCTATATCTTGTACTTTCTTAGTCATTTGTCAAGGTTGGACTCTTGTGGATGCATTGAGCACTATTGTACATCACTTCTGCAGTTTGGCAAGGAAATGAACCAGGGTTTTGCAAAATTTTGTGGGATTCTTGTGGTAATGTGAATTAGCATTGTTTTCTTCTCTGTAATTCAGTTTATGTTATGTTTATATGTGCCATAATCTCTCTCTCTGTGCATAACTAAATGAATCAAGATTAAAGGGTGGAATCCATTGGTGTTTCAGTGCTCTACCTTGGGGTTTATTTAGTTTTGAATGTTTTCAACTGTTTGAAGAGGACTCATGACATTTACATGCCCTCTCCAACTCCTCACCAGTCTTTAGACTCACCATTACATTCATTTCAAAGTGCCAAAACACTTGCCTACCTCGCCCCACGGAAACCTCTGCAAATCTGTATTGATTTCCCGGACCCAAAGCTGCCTTCCCCATCTGATCCAGCAACCAACCATTAAAATCAAACAAATTTATCTGAGCAAGCATACCTAGCCTAAAATTAGTATTTATATTAGTCATCTCAAGCCTTCCTTGATATATTTTCATTGATATTGACAAGGAGAGAGCCCTTTCCTGACCTGGTAGGGCTAGCTAACAGGTTAAACATGGTTTGATGTTACCCTAGATCTACCTTTCTCAAACTGAGGTAGATTTAGGCCCTAACACTTGGGACAAGCTCTACAAACCTAAGGACCATGGTGGTTTTGGGATTCATGACCCTGAAACCCTCAGCAGAGTTTCGGGAGCAAAACTTTGGTGGAGGTGGCTTAAGGAATCGACAACCCCTTGGGCTAAGCTTTGGAAACATAAATATGCAAATACTTGGTAGGAGAGGGATCATATCTGAATGTCAGGGCTCATTAAGGGCTCCCACATTTGGAACCTTACTTTGGAGAATAGAACCATTGCCCAGCAACATAGTTTCTGGGAGATCCAAGCTGGTAACCTGGCACGGTTTTGGGAGGATAACTGGTAGCAGGGACCAAATTTGTTCAAGGAAGAATTAACCGCTCTCAAGAATGACATTGAAAACAAAGGTTTACTTATGGTAAGTGACTTCTGGGATCAGGTAAGGAACAATGGTAAATGGAGAATAAGGAAGGATCTGGGTTATAGTGAAGAAAGCCCTTTGAAGGCCCAGGAAGTTTTTCTTGCTCTGGACTTGGAACAGAGGAAGATTTTGGTGTCATCCTTGTCTGACCAACTGAGATGGGGAAGAAACACCGAAGTCAACTTTAACCTCAAAGAAGCTAAACGAATGGCCCTAGGGTTCGATTATCAAAATCCTGATCAGGTATGGAAGAACCTTTGGAAGAACCCGCATTGGATGAAAATAAAGTTGTTTATGTGGTTGGTTCAACAAAAGAAAATTCTAACTTGGGATAATCTTCTGAAAAGGGGTTTTGTTGGCCCATCCAAATGCCATCTATGTGGCTTACAAGAGGAGATGATGTAACACTTACTCAACCTCTGCCCATTCACCTCTACCTTGTGGGGTTGGGTGGCCTCAGTCTTTAGGTAAACTGACAGGGATAGACTCAACATCACCAACACTTTGAAGAATTGGAGGAAAAACTTCTCAGGCAATGAAATCATCAATAAAGATTGGACTCTGGTTCCTGGCTTTATTGTCTGGGATGTATGGAAAGAACGCAATGGAAGGATTTTCAAGAACAAAACTCGCTCAACCCAGTACATCATTGCACAAATATTACGACAGCTCAAAGACATAGTTGGAGCCCTTTTGTGGAAACTTCCTGAGAACCCTCCTTTGCCCCAGGATGCTCACATACTGCTACATTTGGGTGTCCATTAGTTCCCCAGGGCATAAACAAGGGTGTGAGTCAAACAACTGCTGTTAAAGACATCTGACAACCTCCTCCTCATGGTTTTTTGAAAATCAATATAGACGGACCCTCTAAGGGCAACCCTGGGATGGTTGGATTTGGTGGGGTTATAAGAGATGAGCAGGGGCGCATAAAGGACATCTTTCATAGTAATTTGGGGACTTCCACCAATAACATGGCGTAGCTCATGGCCTTAGAGAAGTGCTTGGAAATCCCCGAGTCAAATTTATACAACGCCATCATTGAAGCAGACTCCGAATTGGTCATTAATGTGACCAAGAAGATATGTAATGGAACGACACCAGGAAAGTTTCGAAACATTGGAGGCTATTGCAGGTATTTCAACATATTTCTTCCCACTTGCGAACCCGGAGAACTGTTAGCTTCGTCCATGTGCGAAGGAAAGCCAATATGCTAGTTGATTGTTTGGCGAATGAAGGAGTGCTTCACAAGGAAAGTTACAACAGGTACACTTGGGATTCAACACCCTTGGGAAAATTGCGTGATGATTGTCAAAGATAGAAAACCAAAGACATGGAGCACTTACAGACCATGAGAAATGAGCAGAAGGAAGACCAGTGGAAGCAGGAGAAAGCGGAAGTAGGAGTCAATCCTAACCGCTGATCCCACAAAGAATGCTTAAGACAAAGCAAGCTACAGGGGAGGAGTACATGGTAAATAGCGAGCTAGTAGAAAGGCCGCCGACCAAAGATTTTGATGGCCTTCATTATCGAATGACTATCGGGTTGAAAAATGACCGAAGGTTAAGTCTACAAGTGGACCCGAAGATTTATAGATTAGTGGTTTATAATCTTTATCAGCTCCGTAAAGCGGGTAAAGGTCGCGCTAGTTTCTGGTCCGATATCTTTGATGACCATCATATCAACAGGGGCTTGATCGTATGGATATTGGGTTTTAAAAGTGATCGGAGGTTAAGACTTTGACCGGACCCGAATTTTCAGCGGGAGAGGAAGGAATGACATAAACCTGAAGTGAAGAGAATGATGCACATGAATCGTTTGATCATGGCGGATCAATGGACATATTTGGTGGAAAAGTTTCGCGGGAGTAGGAGTGGACGAAAGTTCTTGAGCTGGGCTAAAGTGCCGCAGTAAATCCTGACCATCGATCCTTTTTCCGTGCGCTGACGTCATATTCCATTACGGGGGTTCAGCCACTGGTAACCCGCGTGCTAGTTTGAATAGCCGCAGACTATTGGATCTAAGTACCCCGTCTTTGAATGGATATCGGGTTTTAAGATGGAGGGTAGTTAAGCCGAAGAGGAGACCAGATTTTTTATAGATCACAATTTCTTTTTCTTTATCGTGTCTGGAAAGCAGTTAATGGATGCGCAAGTTCCTGAAGCGATGCTACGTCAACCGTCGGATCAAGAACCAGATTGACGGCGGGGATTCAATCGCATTTTGTCTTCGGTAAAAGTGTATGGTCAACGATAAACTCAGTTTTGTGATATTGCGATGTGCTGGACTATGGACCGTCAGATCAATAGTTACTTCGCATTTCGCAGTTTCAAGGGTTGGCGGCGTGCAGTCACTGTGATGTGCGATAAACTGAGATGTGTGATAAGCCGAGATGTGCCGAGGTTTGCGAGGTTGCGATGGACTCTCGCATTTCGCAATTTCAGGTGCTAACAGCTTGCAGTCAATGCGAGGTGTGACAAGCTGAGATTAGGAGGAAGAGTATTCTTTTTTTGTTTTTATGTGTGAAGTTTAGGGTATTGTTGACCCTGTTGCTTGTTTTCATCAACGTGTCTATCTTTTGCTGGTCTTTACACTTGTAAATACGTTGTACCATATGTAACTTTATTTTTGAAGTTAATTCAAATTGAAGACACCACTCTTACTTGACCAAAAAAAAACAATTTAATTAAAAGAGCATAAAGGACATAAACATTTTTGAGATAAATATCAACCTACCACTAAAAATATTTTAAAATATTATATGGAAGATAAATACGAGGTAATAATTATTCATAATTAAGTAGAAAATCAACCTTATTTGATTAAAAATATCTATAATATTCCATAAAGGATAAATCCTTACAATTCTTATAATATTATTATAATAACTAAATTAAAATTATGGAAATTTATTCCAAAATAAACACTTTAATAATTTAATTACAATTATTATAAATATAATTCAGATATTTATTTTAATAAAAAAAGGTATAAAAATATCCTTAAAATATAAAATAGATGTAATCATATAAAATTCGCGGAAATCAATTATCTGATTTATAAATTTGATTTTATTATACAAAATAAAAATAAAATAAAATTTCATATAAAATAAAACAAGAACCACTTGGTGACATGTGACTACTTATTTGTATACATGAACTACATGCATATAGGTTTTTTTTATTTGGTTGAAATGATATGTGTGAAGATGAAATTATTGAATGCACGTATAAAGGTGTAAGTCACAATTATAAATTAAAGAGATGGGGAGGTACCTTAAATCAAAATATCTTCATGGAAGTGAAAAATACAAAACACCTTGCTAAAATTGTAATGTGCCAAAAAAATATCATATAAAATAAATAAATAAAACCTAAATTTATTCAAAAATAATTATATATAATATATATATATATATATAATTATATATATATATATATTATATATTATATATATTATCAATTTTTTTTAAAACTTAAATTCATTAATTAATTAAAAACTAAGTTTAATTTTTGAGTGGATTTATGTGAGAGACATAGGATAGATTTAATTCATATATTTAATTGCAATTGTTCTCGAAAGTAGGAGAACATGAGAGATTTAGGCTAGTAGAGATCTCATAGGGATTATAAATCTTAGGATTAGGATTTAGTTGATGATTTTATGGAATTAGAGGATTCTTAGGATTGGTTGAGAAAATTGAGGATTTGAACTAAAATTGGTTTCAAAAGCCATTTGTATAAAATATTGTAAACATTAAGAGTAAAAAGGGTAGATCAACAAGAGAGAGGTCCATTGTGGCCAGAAGGGAGGAAGTGGCCAACGACATGTTGGAAATCAGGCAAAGAATTATATATATTTGAAACTGGTTAATGAAATACATTTTTATGTGCTTTGGAATTGTGAATATCTCTGTCAATGCGAAGTAAATATCTCTGTTCCTATATAGATGATGAATGATGCTAACTGTCTGAATTGTTATGGCTGGATATTTCTGGGGGTGAATGACTACATGAATATATGATTCCGGTAGAATGTTTGGAAATCCATTTAATAGATTGAATATATGTGATATTGGATTGAATCTTGTTGAGTGCATTGAATTGTGGACTTGTTTGTGAGAGGATTGCTTTGTGTTGAGCAATATTGATGAAATCATTTGTTATTAAATAGCCTGGGGTTTTCTTTTGTGGAATCTTTGTTTGAAAGTTTGCCTAGAAAGCAAATGGAATTTTTGGGCAGAAATTGTGTGATACTTTGCGTGAGAAATTTATGGTCATCTAGAATGTGGAGGAAGCAATAATCAATCTTGTGGGGATCAATACAACAGATCCAAGTATTGAATCGAACCCTGAGTGCTGGTTAATGGAGGAAATACCCAACATCCCAATTATGTATCAAGGCGTGGTTAAGTCTGGAGTTAAATTGTTGTGGGAAAATGCATTGATAAGGTTGATAAATTCGTGAGGGTTTGGGGATCTCACTATTTTCAATTCTTGAATTGAAGTCTGCGTTAAGCTACAAAGGGGTGTAGTCATAGTTGACGTTGTACTAAAGGTAAGTGATTTATTCATGCAATTTAAGTTCCAGATGATGTCAACAAATTCAAATATCTTTGGGATCTGAATTCCTTTATAAAATCAAACAGAAACCTATGGAATGAGTCCTTGAGGAAGAACATTCACTTTTGAGCAATTATTTTGTTTTCTTTGTGAAATCTAGAACCTAACCATTGAAAGCGAGGGATTTCATAGGTGAAAATGCCCAACTCAATCAATGAAGAAGATTTGGTCAAATTTTGACCAAATCGTGGTAGTTCGACATCTCTGTTTATTTACAATTGTTGTGGAAACCGTTTTTGTTGATGTTTTGCACATTGAATCCAAACTTCGAATCATGGTTATGATAATATGCGTTGGCTGTGTGTAAAATGCTCCTCATGTATGAGAAATATGCAATAACAAAGGAGTGTTATAAGAGGGGTTTAAATGGAGAAATGAAATCGCTAGCTGGATCATTGTTGATGGCTTGTCTTTGAGGCATTGTGCCTGGAACGAGTCAGAAAATTTTCTGCATTGGGGTTAATTGAACATTTGTGGATCAATGAACTAGCATTAAGTTCTTAGAGCACTAAGATTCCATTGTGCATATCTAGTTTAATTCCATTGTTGAAGCAGTTGTAACCAAGATTGGAATTCTTCATAATCAAGTTGAAATATTGTTTCCTGGAGATGTGTTGGAGTGGAATTGATTTATGAACAGTGGTTGTGTGGGTATTAACCTGAGGATTTCTTGTTGGTTTCCTATGGGGAATTGATTGACCATAATAGTATATGATGCGACCAGGGTAATGAGAAATGTGCATTTGATTTTTGAGTGTTGAAATGAATGGTATATGAATTGTTGAAATTCATAGTTGAACTGAAAGATTATTAAAAAGGGTCTTATGAACCTATTAGACTGCGGTTCAAATTTAGAGCACCCTATATGATAAAATAAAATCCTGGGGTTGGCAGGCTTATTCGTAAGCCAACATCAATAATAAACCTCCTATAACCACCCCATCCCACATTTACCTACTTTTACAAGCTCTCTAGGTAAACATGAGTTCAAAGTTACTATGACGTGACCCAACATCTAAGTTACATTTATGGAAGTGGGGTCTACTAATCGAAACATAATGAAACCACTCAAGGACTCTAGATCAAGTAGGTGTCGAACAACAACCACTGGTGATCAGACCCTGAGTTGGAACTTCTTTTTAGCTCAGCTCACAACCCAGTCACATGCATACTATGCTATAAGTGTAGTTGAAAAGCTCTAGTTGCACGCACAAGCTAATTTTCTAGCTCCACGCATGTGGCCGCAAAATCAATGCCACAATTTTTGGCCTAGCCTACAGGCCACTGCCCAAAACAACCCAAACTTTCCAGAATCAATTCTAAGGTGATGAAAAGTCTATATGACAATTACTAAGGCTAGATCTTGCTCAAAAGTTGCCAAACTTATCGTAAACATAATAACTATAAGTCATGAATGCATATCTGTTCAATGTGTCCTTAACTTCATCAAGGAAACATCAAGAAGTCTCAATGCTCTCTCAAACTAGCTGTAGCAACACTTGTTAGTCCATGCATTCACATAACTATTAAATAACTTATCAAATCATGAATAGTATACATAATGAGAGCACATCATTTAACCAGGCCTATAATCAACGCAGGTTGAATCCATGACAAACTAGTCATAAAATCAATGCAATAACCAGTACATGTGATCATTGACCACAATAAGAAAATAACTCATATTAACATATGTAAATGCCAACCAAGTCAGGGAATTCCATGTACCACCCAACCATAGATTGGGCTGAACCAAATCTGTCTTTCAGCCAATCATCCTCATGTTATATTTCAAGCATGAATGTGGGATCTCATCGGATAAATCAAAACATAACCACCAGGGTTTCCAGAGGCCAAACCACCTCAACCCTCAACCACAATGATTTCACCTAAACTTGTCCATAAATTAATAACACCAAAAAAGCATGGATGCCTCCAACTTTGTTCACCATAACTAGATGAATTTTCCTGTCTCCACCCATCCTTCAAGAGTTTTAGGAGAAATCCCATCTTCACCCTTGACCCTTGGTAATTTTCCTTAGACCACCTCACATGATCCTAAGTCTACTGACCATCTAAAGCTTAAACCAAAACAAGGAACCCACAACACCATGGCTATCTAGGAAATGGCAAGACAATGCTGAAAACCACTATAAATCCGGGAAAATCCCATGCCAATGACAAGAAATCAACCAAATAACTAGATGCATTTACCATGCATCCAAATATCAGTAATGAAACCACACATGCAACCCGTTAACTACAATGTCCTCCTATTGTAGTTGTCCTTCCAACCTTTCCTTGTGCTCCCTTACTTTCTTTTGTTTGTTTGTGTCCAAGTGTTTCCTATCCCTTCTCCTAGAGCTCAATTTATGAAAGTGATCAAAAGCTAAACTGACAAAAGATTTCAACTGTTTCTCTAATGCCTTTTTATCATTGATGCCTATTATCTTCCTTTCCTTTTTTCTTTTTCTTTCATTTTCCTCTAATTTTTCTTCAATTTTCCTTACGTGCATGTTTGTGTCTCTTCATCTCCCTTTTCTCCTATTTTCCTTTATTCTTGAATTAAATTTCCATTTATTGTCTCTTTGCCTTTGCCAATTTCCATAGCCATTAGTTAACCATGAGTGATGGCAACTATAGTGTTTTCCCTCCATTCTACTTGGAATACATGTCCCATGACCTTGGTTTTATTTATTTACATAGGAAATTAACTAGAGGATGTTACAAACCCCTCCCCCTTAGGGTAACAATGTCCTCAACGTTCTATGACATTTATGACCAAAAAAATATACTTCTTATGGAGCTTTATAACACAACTCGATGTAGTATTTACAACGACAACCGCTGAAAACCATGGCAAACATACCACTTATTAGACCTTTATAGACACAACTCGATGCAATATTTACAATCACACACACATATCATAAACTCATTTGCTTCAACCAACAAATAAAGAAGGATATAATGCCCACATCTGATCAACCATCTCCCATGTAGCTTCATCAGGCCCAAAGTGCTTCTACTTCACTTTAACTTGCTATATTTCTCGGTTTTGGAGCATGAGTTGTTTCCATTGCAATATGCATTGGGGCTTTGGATGGAACTCTTGCTCTGGTTCCACCTCCAATACAAACCAATCAATCACATGACCAACATCCTATGCACATCTCTTAAGGAATGAAACATGGAAAACATCATGGACTTTAACTATTGGTGGTAGTGAAAGTCTGTATTCCAAGGGTCCAATCCTCTCAAGGATCTCAAAAGGTTCACAATACTAAGGTTCCAACTTGGAACATGAGCCAGTCCTCAAGGAGCTCTTCTTGGGCTTGATTTACAAGTATACATGCTCCCCAACCTAAAAGTCCTTTAATGCTCTATGTTGATCTGCATAACTCTTTTTCCTGTCTTGTGCTACCTTCAAATTCCTTTTAATAACATGCATCTCCTGCTCCATCTCAAGCAACATATCCATTCCAATCGGTAACCTGTTCACTAGTTGACTCTAGCTGAAAGGAGTATTACAACTTCGTCAGTAGAGAGCCTCAAATGGACTCATCTTCAAGGATTCCTAATACCCATTATTATAAGCAGACTTCACTAGTGGAAGATACTATTCCCACTTCCTCTATTGATGCATGACATACATCCTCAACATATCCTCAAGAACCCTATTAACCCTCTTTGTCTGTTCATCTATCTGTAGGTGATAAGTTGTGTTGAAAGCTAACTTTGTCCACAAGCCTGCAAACAACTCCTTCAAAACCTAGAAGTAAAATTGGCATCTCTATCTGATATATTCTACTCGGGAACTCCATGCAACCTCACTATTTCCCTAATGAAGATCCGAGCTACCTCAATAGCTGAATTAGTAGACTTTATTACAATCAAGTGATCTACCTTGTTCAACCTGTCAACCATGATCATGATGGAATCATGCTACCTCGATGTCCTTAACAATCCTGTAATGAATTCCTTGGAAATGACCTCCCATTTCCATTATAAAATCGGAATAAGCTGGAATAGAACACTTGGATTCTTGCATTCAACTTTCACCTGTTGAAAATCCAAGCACCTTGTAACAAATTCAACCTCCTCTTTCGGGCAATAGTAGAATTTATTAACCACTGTCAAGGTCTTTTGATAACCTGGGTCACCTGAATATGGCTTGATGTGAGACTCTCATAAGATAAGATAAGATTTTTTAACTCCTTTCTGTCTGGCACATAAATCCTACTCCTGAATCTAACTAAGCCATATACTTTGAGGTGATAATTCTCATCCCTATCACCTTCACCTTGTTGCTGCAACCTTTGCTTCAAATGTTGGTACTTCTCATCATGCTATCATGCATGTAATATCCACTCCTATAAATTTGTCCCATAAGAGCTCACAACTGAAATATGATTTACCTGCACTCTTCTACTGAGAGCATCCATAACTCTATTATCCTTTCTCTTGATTTACCTGATCTCAAAATCAAACTCACTGAGGGTAGCCAACCATATAGCTTGCCTGACATTCAGATTGGGTTGGTCAAACAAATACCTCAGTCCACTATGATCACTGAAAAGAAAAAACCTCCTACCAAGGAGATAATGTCTCCACATCGTTAATTCATGAATGGTAGCTGCCAACCCAAGATCATGGGTCACATAGTTCTGCTCGTGCTCATTCAAATTGCTTGATTCATAGCAAACCACCCGCCCTCCCTGCATTAGGACTCCACCAATTCCTTCCTTACAATCATCTGTACAAACCACAAACTCCTTATCAGGATTTGCTATCTTCAAAACCAAAGCATTTGTAAGCAAATGCTTCAACAACTCAAAATTGGCTGCACACTCCTCAGTCCATTCACACTTCTTCCCTTTCCTCTACAAAGATGTAATAAGATAACCAATATTAGAGAAGTTGCCAATGAACTACCTGTAATAACCTGCTAGTGCCATGAATGATCTGGTCTCATCCACATTCCTTAGAGCTGGCCACTCCATGATAGATTTAATCTTGTCTAGATCCACTACTATCCCTTTGTTGGAAACATGTCCCAAGTAATGAATCTCAAACTAAAAGAAATTGCACTTGCTGAGATTGGCACACAAATTATTCTCTCTCAATAATCTCAACACTTCTACCAGGTGCTTTGCATGATCCTCCTCATTCTTTGAATACACCAATATGTCATCCACAAAGAATATCACAAACTTATCCAAATAAGGGTGCATCACACTGTTCATCAAACACATGAAGGTGGTTGTAGCACTGGTAAGACCAAAAGGAACCACCACAAACTCATAGTGCCCATACCTTGTACTAAATGCAGTCCTGTAGATGTCCTCTTCTTTAACGTGTACCCGATGATATCCTGATCTCATATCAATCTTCGAAAATGTTGCATCTCCCTTTAGCCGATCAAACAAATCATCAATCTGCAACAATGGATACTTGTTCTTGATAGTCACCTTGTTCAACTGCCTGTAATCAATGCATAATTTGAGGGTACAATCCTTCTTCCCTACAAACAACACTAGTGCTCCCTAAGGCTACACACTTGGCCTTCTCTATATCTTATCAAAAATCTCTTTAAGCTACAACTTCAACTCCACCAACTTGGGTGTGCTCATCCTGGAAGGTGCCTTAGATGCTGGTGTTGCTCTCGACATCAACTCAATAGAGAAATCTACTTCCCTGTGAGGCAACAACTCTGGAATATCTTCAGGAAACACAACCTGAAATTACTGCAAAACATGATACTTCCTCAACACTTCATCATCCTCATCCTCCTTCCCTTTGTCACTAGAAACATATACTGCAAACAAAAAACATCCTTTCATGTGCCTACACTTAGCTTGCATAACTGTAACCATTCTCATTGATGTAGGCTTATTTCTCCCATGCAAAGTTCTATTTTCTACATCATCATCCAAACACTCAATGGCATTGTCATAACAATCCATCTTGGTCCTGTGAATGAAAAACCAATCCATGCCCAAAAGCATGCTATATGAATCCAAAGGAAGCACATTTAGATGTGTTGATGTAGGCATGTCATTAAGCTCAAATGCACAATATCTCACTCAGTGATGAACTCTTCTCTTGGTCCTTATAGCCAACTGCACCAACCAATATTATGCATGCACTTCCTTATTCAACCAACATTGATCCACTCAGTCAAGACTAATATAGCTATAATTCAATCCAAGATCAATCAAAATAGAAACAATTTGATCACAAATCTTACCTTCCATCTCTATAATGGATGCCTAATGATCTTCTTGCCTATTATCCACTATTGCATAAATCTGGGGAATACTCTGGCCTACATCTCCAACTGCCTTCGCCTCCTAAGCATTAAAAATTTGAGGCTTTCCATCCTGATGCGATGGAAAATCCCTCCTGCGATGTTCTCCACCACAATTCCAAAACCTCAAATGTTTTCTACCATCTCCTTTATTCCGCTGCTCCTCAGGCTGAGAACCATGTCCTCTCTCAACTGCATTGAGCTTCTTATGAGGTGCCACATTTGCCTTGTCACCTACATCGTGAGATCTTCCTCACTCCTTGAACCATTTTCCTTTAGTCTTCTCATTACCTTTCCAGTCTCGCTTGAATTTAGGTTTATGCTTTGACTACTCATAACAACGCTTCAACTTTCTAATGGCTTCCTCCAATGGCCAAGGATCATCAAATTCAATCCGTTCTTTGAATGATACTAGCAACTTGTTGATGAACCTTTGGATCTTCACTTTCTCATCCTTGAGATAAGGCACATATCTCAACAACTCTATAAATATGATTATGTACTCTTCATCTGCCATAGAACCCATCCTAAGCTCATAGAAGTCCTTGGCCTTTCCATAATAATATATCTGAGATAGGTACTTTCTTCTAAAGAGTCTTCAAACTCATCCCAAATCAACTCCTATTATCTGATGCCTTTGACATGCTTAACATCTTCCCACCAAATATCTGATTTTCCCTTGATATTGAAGGTAACTATCCTGGCTTTGATGTTCTCTGAATAATCATCCAATCTACATAATTTCTTCATCCTAAGCATCCATGCTTCTACATATTTTGATTTCTTCATTTCTCCATCAAATGTAGGAAGCTTGGCTTTCTTGAACTCCTCTGGAAAGTACTCCCTCTCACTCCTCCTATAAGGATGTTGGCAATGATGTCTCTCGGAACCGGAGCTAGAGTAAAATCCATGAGTTCTAGCACTCCTCTAATGTATACCCAAGAATCTGCTACTCATTACTCTATCATATATGTCCATCCTGTACCCCTTCCAAGACCTGCTTCCATCTGCACCATTAGTCTTTTCTTCTTGTCCATGACTCATCCACAACTATCCCTACTTTTGCAAATCTGAAAGGCTCGAGAGAATGGCTGCATTAATCTTGAATTTCTTTTCTTTAGCTCTAACAAGCCTTTCCTGTGCCTCAATCAATTGTTCATTATCTGCCTTGCACCTCACAATTTCTGCCTTCAAACTTCTCAATGTGTCTTCCAAACCAAGAGAACATCCCTCTCCTTGCTGCTCAACTGATCTCTCCCATTCTACCAATGTCTCTTCAGGCCTATACAGAGAGTCATATGAGTTGTACTCAACTATTCTACTCTTCATCTCTTGGCCTTCTATTTCTTGCAATATGCCATTGTTAGCTATGCAAAACATAATCAAAATCATACCTCAAGGTATTTCAGGAAAGGTTATTGCATCTGCACATGCCAATCCAGATTAGCATGATACAACATCACAAGCATACCATCTTATACATGAATATCATAACCATAACAATAAATAACCAACATGCATGCATGCTAAACATATAAACAACTGACATGCATGCATAACAATCTGCATTTACCCCGAGGTCCAATGTTGCAACCTCGCTCTAATACCACCCTGTAACCACCCCATCCCGCATTTACCTATTTTTACAAGCTCTCTAGGTAAACATGAGTTGAGAGTTACTATGACGTGATCCAATATCCAAGTTCCAATTATGGAAGTGGGGTCTACTAATCGAAACATATTGAAACCTCTCAGGGACACCAAATCACCTAGGTGTCAAACAACAACCACTGGTCATCAAACCTTGAGTTGGAACTTCTTTTTAACTGAACTCACAACCTAGGCACACGCATACCATGTTGTGACTGTTGTTGGAAAGCTCTAGCTGCACACACAGGGTTCCCTCTGTGTGGTTGCAACCAAAATTTCCCAGTTCCATGCATGCGACCACGAAATCAGTGCCACATTTTTAGGGCTAGCCTACATGCCACTGCCCATAACAACCCTGAACTTTCCATAATAAATTCTAAGGTATGTGAAGTCTATATGATAAATACTAAGGCTAGATCTTGCTCAAAAGTTGTCAAACACATGAGAAACATTTCGTCAAACACATGGTAAACATAGTAACTACATGTCATGAATGCATATCTATTCAAAGTCTCCTTAACTTCATCAAGGAATCATCAATAAGGATCAATGCCCTCTCAAAGTAGCTGCAACAACACTTGTTATTCCATGCACTGACATAACCATTAAATAACTTATCAAAAAGAGGATCCATAATGAGAGCACATCATTTAACCAAGCATATAACCAACATATAACCTGAACGAATCCATGACGAACCAATCGTAAAATCAACACAATAACCAATACACATGCTCTTTGATCACATTAAGAAAATAACTCATATTAACATATGCAAATGCCAACCAAGTCAGGAACTTCCACGTACCACCCAACCATAGATTGGGATTAACCAAATCTCTTTTTCAGCGAATCACCCCCGTGCCATATTCCAAGCATGAATGTGGGATCTCATGGGATAAATCAAAACATAACCAACCACAGCTTCCATGCAATGATTTCACCTAAACTGGTCTAGAAATCACTAACACCAAACAAGCTTGGATGCCTCCAACTTTCTTCACCATACCCAGAGGAATTTTCCTGTCTCCACCCTTTTGTCAAGAGTTCCAAGATAAATCCCATCTCCACTCTTGACCCTTGGGAATTTTCCTGAGAGCACCTCACTAGGATCCAAAGTCTGTTGTCCATCCATAGCTTAAACCAAAACAAGGACCCCACAACACCATGGTTATCTAGGAAATGACAAGGTAAGGATGAAAACCACTATCAATCTAGGCAAATCCCATGCCAATGAAAAAAGGCAACCAAATAACGAGATGCATGTACCATGCATCCAAATCTTAGCAATGAAATCACACATGCAACCTTTTACCTGCAATGTCCTCCCACTATAGCTATTCTTCCAACCTTTCCCTGTGTTCCCTTGCTTTCCTTTGCTTGCTTACTTGCTTGTGTCCAAGTGTTTCCTCTCTCTTCTCCTAGAGCTTAGTTCCTGAAAATGATCAAAAGGTAAATTGACAGAAGCTGTCAATTGTTTCTCTGATGGCTTTTTATAATTGATGTCTAGTCTCTTCCTTTCCTTTTTCATTTTGTCTTTCAATTTCCTCTAATTTCCCTTGCATGCATATTTGTGTCTCTTCATCTCCCTTTTCTCCTATTCTCCTTTATTCTTTAATTAAATTGCCATAAGTTTGTTTGCCAGTCCTCTCACGTTTTACGCTCTAATCCCTTTATAAATTCATTTTCCTTTTCCTTTAACTTGTTAAATCACAGAGAAATGATCAAAATCATTATCCAATAAATCATTGTTGGACTCATTCAAATATAGGCAATTGATTATGGGACAAATTACATCGCGTTTATGAGATAATAATTGTGTTTCATATCATCGTCTGCATAGGTGAGTGTGCAGGCATTGGTGATTGAATTGAATGGTTTTAAATGACGTCCACAAGACCTCACAGTCTAAGGGATCACCCATTATGACTTAATCCATATTCAATTTTTTTTCTATGCTGATTTTGTTGTTATGTATCTTGAGTAAGAATTTGTTGTTTTGTGAAGTCTTGTCTCCTTAAAAAGCTCACTGAGACTATTCACCATTAGGTTGTTATCAAACTGATGACAAATAACTTCATATGCTGCACATTCTTTGATAAAATTCCATTATGTTTCTACCACCCCTCTGCTACAAAAAATACAAGTTTGTTCTTCCCAATCTTCTTTAGGGACTGCCCATCTACCGATTTCGCATCTTAGATGATGGGAGCTAATCCTCAACTGTGTAATTAAAACTTTAGCTTTTCGCTTGATTGAGGAACTCAAATACTCTGTATCATCATGTTTCCATGTTGGGTTAAATTCTTTGACATAATATGTTTTTTTTTGTCTACCTGCTTTGTCCACATGGTAGTCATGATTTTTTCTAACACCCACTTTTTTATCTCCTCCTTAGCGTGACGACAATCATGCAATTTTTTGTCCCATTTTCCCAACCACTTTCTATTTTGCTTCATCCAAGTCTTTTTTTTGACGATTTAGCTCTTCTTCAACAATTAATTCGGGCCACCTGTGCTTATCCATATTTTCAACCTTCTTCAGGTAATTTAGCAAATGAATGATTGCTGAAGCCTCGATTGGAAACATACTAGCCTCAGTTAAAAGGATATCATATGGAACATTGATTTGACTTTAAGGCTACTTGTGATTAGATGCTTTTGATTTTTTTCTATTTGCTGCCATTTGTAGGTTGACATGTTGCTCCCCAATATTTGGTAACCATAAAGGATAACTGGCACCACTAATAAACCAAAGCGGGTTTTCTTAGTCTTCCGATCCCACAATTATGCTTGTCTAGACCTGTTTTGAAGGAGGTATGAAGCTTTCCACCCTCCTTGGATTCTCTTTGATCTACATGTCTCCCAACTGAGCCTATAATGGAAATCAATTCCTAAATACTTGTACTCATCTACAACCTCCAAGGGGCTGCCTTCAAAGAGAAAAGTAACTTGTTGTTTCTTTCTTTTCAAAGAAAAAATCATGACTTTAGTTTTGTTGGTATTTACTTGCATTCCCACATCTTGACAAAAGAGTTCCAAAGCTTTCAAGTGTTCCCTCAAACCTAGTGTAAATTTAGCAATAAAAATAAGATCATCTACATATAAAAACGAGAAAGCAAACACTGGGACAAACAAAATAAACCCCGCCGCAACATTGAGATGCTTAAATCCTTGAAAATTGTAGCCTTGATGTGGGGAGATGTCACCATTACGAAAAAATCAAAACTAAACTTTACTTTAAAATTTGGAAAAAAATTGAAGGTATAATTAAGATTAATAGCAAACAACGGATATATGTCACACAATGATATAATAATAGGGAGGACCTTCTTATTATTCAAAAGAAAATTTCTTCCACTCTGTTGATTTAATATCCAATATAAACCTTTTATCCATTATTAGTCCCTGCCTCAGCATGGGACTATAGCGATCGATATCGATCAATTTTCATATTAATTTAGGCGTACGGAACCATTTAACCAATGTTTTAAATAAACATTTCATCGTTTTTTTGGTTTTACCCAAAGTTTTGTGTTCGAGGTCTTATTGTCGGGCCTGTATTAATTATACGGGCTACTGATCCATTTAACCAAACTTTTCCGATATTTAATTATACGCGGTACTAATCCATTTAACCAATCTTTTTGGATATTGCAAGACGTCAACGTGACATGCAAACCAACACATTTGCATGCAGCACAAGTGTCACTTACAAATGTGGTAAGTGTCCTGAGTTTCTTTACACAGTGTTGCACAACGAGGAGAAGTTGAAATGGTCAATCAGTAAGAGCAATGTTGCTATTGCCCGCAGAAGGTGCAACTGCAATGTTGCCAGTAGTCGAGGCATCCACAAATACATGATTCTCTGTGGCATTGACGTTTAGTTGTATTCCTACTGTGGGTGGATTATACATTGGATTCACAAGTTTGCCATAATACTCTGGTCTAGAATCCAATGGCAAGCCTGCACCGAGTTTCATGGGTTCTACCACTTTTGAAGGCAAAGCTTGTGGGGTAGTGGGAATACACTAACTATTCCCCATTCGATGTAATCTTCAATAGCACGGTCAAAAATGTTAGGCATGAGAGGGATTTGCCCTCTTTTCTTCCTTCTTGAACTCTCTTCCGCTGCTACATTATCTTGTTGATCTGCCAAAAAAAGGAACAGGAGGAACAGACAATAGTTGCTGTGTTTTCTGTGTTATTGGATCCAGCGCGGGTTGGGAACCAGCACAATATATTTCAGGCTCTGATCCTGTTGAAGCCACAACATGTGAAGATGAATGTAAGACAGACTGTTTTTAAGTCTCTATGTAGCGAAATCTAACTCTGCGACTCCCCGAAATCGAGATGCGGGAAATAATTTTACCCTGCTTCTCTGCGAAAATTTTGTTTAATTTTTATAACAAATTCTAGCTGTAAATGAGAAATCGACATAGTTGTAGTTGTATTCAAAGTTTTAGCTTGTTTGTGTATTTTTGGTGGAAATCGTAATTATAGTAAAGTTGAATTTAGTGTGGTTGCATATTAAATTATTTTAAGCAAAATATTAGTCTAAAAAAACTTAGTAACCTTTACTGGATTTATTGTAATCCACCAAATTTATATGATCAATTCAAAAATAGCAGCTCATATTTTATCAGATCAAATTTATATGATCAATTCAAAAATAGCAGCTCATATTGTACAGAAATCTAGCGTGAGTTGTATCAGAAATCTAGCGTGAGAAGTTAAATTCAGAAAATTAGGGTAAGAAGTTCATTTTTTTTTTCTTTGAAGAGGAAAAGAGTCATAGCTTGTTGTCGTAAAGCCGTTGGTAGCCACCGAGAGCCACCATAGCTAATGCGTGCGAAGCCACTTGGGATAAGTTCAAAAAATTAATTTGGATATTTGTGCTTGTGTGTCGAACGGAATACTGTAATAGGGCGCAGTCCTAGATGTCCCCAGCCGAAGAAGTGAGCAGTCGGAAAAGTCTAACGAAGGTTGAAGGCCGCCGGGAACCAGATGCGCGAGTCCTGCTACATTATCTTGTTGATCTGCCAAAAAAAGGAACAGGAGGAACAGACAATAGTTGCTGTGTTTTCTGTGTTATTGGATCCAGCGCGGGTTGGAAACCAGCACAATATATTTCAGGGTCTGATCCTGTTGAAGCCACAACATGTGAAGATGAATGTAAGACAAATTGTTTTTCTCGCTTCCTTTGTGCTCTTTTCACATATTTTCGACGGTTTACAACGGGAATATTTGCAGGCATATTATTTACTGCATTGCTAGATTCCATTAAATTCCTGCGAGAACTCTGCAGAATAGCCCTCCTAATTCATTTGTTACAATAATAGGTTTTGAGGCTTTAGTGCTTACTTGAACTGTATTTAAAGGCTCTGGCAAAGGGTGGCGTATGAAGCTATATCTTGTCATTTATTCTTATGAATTTGCATTCATTTGGTAGGCGATGATGCTATATCTCCTCCGTTCTTACAGGCGATGTATTTGTTACATGTGACAACATTTCTTTGGACACATTTCTTACAGGCCATGCAGTTGTTACAAGCAAGATGAGTATGGATGGCTCGTGGCTCTCTTGGAGACTATCCAAATGGTTATGCAATAGGGCGTGTCATGCAGGTGGTCCACGTAGTTGGATCTCCCCGACACCTGCACTTGCATGCGCTGCCCCACATGCTTGGGAATAAAGTTTTACATTTATCATATTTCTTACTTTATTTGTTACTATTTTCCAAATTGCGTATGACTATCAGTAAGTTGATTATTAATATTATTTTCCAAATTTGAGTGAGTAGTGGGGAGTTGATTACGGATTCCTTCATTTAGTTTAATAATGGCTAATTCTTAAAAATAAAAAATGTGCTCAGAGCTGCATGCTTTACATTTGTTACTTTGTTTTTTTGTCCTAGTGCCACTATTCCAAAGCCTTGCTCATGTTTCAGTGTTTCAGTGTTATACTCTGGGCCAAGTGTTTCAGTGTTATACTCTGGGCCAAGTGCCTGGGTCTGAACGGTTTTCGATTGATTTCTTTATTAATCGTCAAATTCAATCAACATAAAAGAAATTTCACTTCTATTACAGATTGTTATTTCTCCGGCCTGATTTTTCGATGATTTTGCTTTCAGGTGGACCTGACGGGGGGTTACTACGATGCGGGAGACAACGTAAATTTTGAATGGCCCATGTCGTTCACAGTGACATTGCTTTCTTGGGCAGCTTCTCATTATGAAAACGAGTTAGGTCGACCAAACCAGCTAAATAACACTCTCCAAGCAATTCGCAGCTCTGTCCTCTGCAGCCATTGCTTTCAGGAAGATTAATCCTTACTCAAAATTATTACTTGAGCATTCAAAAGTTGTGAGTACAAATTTCGGCGACTATGAAATATCTATCTGAATTGTATATTTTGGAAATATTTTAAAATTTTAGATTTCAAAAGTTGAATGGAAATTTCGTTTGCTTTGAAATTTCTATTTTTATTTTTATGGTATATTTTGAGAATATTTTAAAATCTAACTCAAACTTCTCAAGTTAATTGTTTAATCTAATTTATTTGTGTTATTTTAATTGCTTATCTAACTTTTATTTTTTAAATTCGAATCTTTTTGAAAATATGATATTGAATTAAGTTTTAAGATTTTGAGTTAACTTGTATATATATATCGTAATTTTCTATTGCCTTGTTTCTGCAGCTCTTCGAACTTGCAGACAAATACCGTGGATCTTATCAAGCATCTTGCCCTTACTACTGTTCCTATTCTGGTTTCCAAGTATGTACTCCTGCATACAATTATACACCAATTTTATCCATGCTGTGAACAAAATTGGGGGCATAAAAAATACAAAAAGGTTTGAGTGTTAGATGAGTATCATATTCATAATTTTTGTAATGCTGAGCAGGATGAACTGCTGTGGGTTGCTGCTTGCCTTCATAAGGCAACACGCGATCGATCTTATTTGCAATTTGTGTTGGATAACCAAGGATCGAGTTCCGCAGTCAATGAATTTGGTTGGGATAACAAATTTGCAGGTGCCCAGGTACTCTTGGCAGGTGCCCAGATACTCTTGGCCGAGGTAACCAGTTCGTATACAATAGATATTTTAATTCAATTTTTCGAATTTTATTTTACTGCTACTAAATACTAATAAACTGGTATTTTAATATAATTTTGGTTTTTTTTTATTTTTTTAAAATTAGTTATAGTTAAATTTTGGATTTTTGTGATCATTAATTTAGTAAATATACTAAATATGTTTTTTCTGATTAATCAGATTAATATTATTTAATCTATATTTAAAACTAGCTAATATAGTTCGAATTAACAATGGTTTTCAATCACTTTTCGAAAGTTTAAATTTTAAATTTGATAATACAAACCTCGACATAAATCAACTAATTTAAATCTCAGTGAACTAAATCCATTTAATAAAAAATTTAAATTGCTAAATATAATAAAATACTAAACTTTAACAAATTCAATTAGATAAATAGCTAACAACACTTCTGCTTGTCAAACTAGCCTCTTTCACCCATAATTTGTAAGTATATATCTTAGCTCATATAACAGACCGTTTTGATGCACAGGAATATGTATCTGGAGAGAAGTCTTTGCAGAAATTTAAAACAGATGCAGATTCTTACGTGTGCGCCTTACTGCCCAAAAGTAGCACAGTGAAGATTCGAATGACTCCAGGTTTAACCATGCAAACCAATAAAAAAATTTAAAGCAAAGTTTAGAAAGTTTAGCTGAGTAATTTAAGAAATTTAAATTGTATTCTTATTATTTTTTAATATGAATGGTGTAAATTTGCATATAACATTTAATAGTGAGATATGTTTTACAAATTTCCAAATGAAAAGTTTATTATGAATATTTGCTCCGAATTCACACCCTTCATATCTAATAATATTAAGTTATCTAAAACTTTAGAAACTTACATGCTTTAAAACTTGAACGCTTAAATCCTTTGCAAGTTAGAGGAATTAGCAGAGCTGAGATTGTATATTTCCTTAGACCTTTCTTCTTTGGTCTTCCTTGCAAACTAATAACATGAGATTTGCAGGTGGGCTTTTGTTTATAAGAGACAGTAGCACCTAGTATACTCAGACATACTTGCAGACGTAAGGATTTCTTCAATACAGTGTGGCACATTGGATATTTGATAACTAAAAAGAGGTTGAATAGAATTGGTAGTATTTGTGATATTAAAAACGCTGAAAATGATTTAAATCCATTTTTACTTTTGCATTCTTACTTTTTAACTTTTATTATGCCTTGCATTCTTACTTTTTTTTATATCTGTAATTTATATTACTTTAACTTTTATTATGCCAAATAATAAATGTAACATCCACTCAAAATATTAAATATTAAATAGATTGAAAATATTTTACATAATTTATATCTAAAAACTTATAGAAGAACAACTTCTATGTTCCGCAAAAGATAGACTTATTGTCTCTATCTTCTGTTCCGCAAAAGATAGACTTTACTGTCTGTGCTGCAGCGTGGGGTGAATGGATTTTTGTGAGTGGCGTTACTGAGAAATATGATCCTATCACCTATTTCTTTCCGCCGTCAACTGGGCAGTCGAAGGCAGTTGACGCGGGGTAACAGTTTGCTTGTTATCCTAATGTACCAGCTGTAACCTTCGACATCTGAATATTTTATATTTAGGATCATAAATATTATTTAGTTATTTTTCAATGGCAACATTATGATTGGTCTTCAACATTGCGTTCTCTGTTATTTGATCATAAAGATGAACAGTGATTTATTTCCATTTTGAAAAGGAACGATTATCATTAATCATTGAAATTGCATTATTTGCTGTATATTATTGGATAGTATTATTACTTATTATTACATTTATCATATTTCTTACTTTATTTCTTACTATTTTCCAAATTCGTATGACTATCAGTAAGTTGATTATTAATATTATTTTCCAAATTTGAGTGAGTAGTGGGGAGTTGATTACCAATTCCTTCATTTAATTTAATAATGGCTAATTCTTAAACATAAAAAATGTGCTCAGAGCTGCATGCTTTACATTTGTTACTTTGTTTTTTTTATCCTAGTGCCACTATTCCAAAGCCTTGCTCATGTTTCAGTGTTATACTCTGGGCCAAGTGCCTGTACTTGATTAAGGTGTCGATGCACTCGATGTCAGTGCTTCATGCCAAGTTCCAATGTCCAATGTCATGTTTACATGCACTCTACCCAAGTTATCTGTGAAAAAATATAACACAAAAGTTGATTAAGGAGAAGTGTTGCTTACAGCAAACCCCGGCAGGGAATACCGCCACTGCAGTGGCTCCCTTGTTTTGAATAAATTTTCTTTTCAAATAACAAAAAACAATGCTCGCCGTGCTAATTGGCCGTTTGGCCGAAGATTCATTCTCTAAGCAATGTATCGGGATGGAATCAGGTCCACTAGGGAAAGAAAAGACGCATAAGTTTGTGGAGGAACTACTGCCGCCTATCCTAGCTTTGCTGGGATTGCTTCCCTGCGGAATTCTGTCCATCCACATTTCCAGAGTTCTGAGTCCCAATTCAATTCAGACCCTAACGATCAAAGGTAGTGTTGAAATTTCTCTGGGTTTTTCATTATTATTAACTGTCAGAATTTTAAGATGTTGAAATTTATTTTACTCTGTGCTTCGGATTTGGACGGTTTCCATGAATATTCAGTTGAGAATTTCCGTTTGCTGGCCTGGAAATGCAGAATCCTCCATTCAGAATATGACTCTGTGCTTCGGATTTGGACGGTTTCCATGAATATTCAGTTGAGAATTTCCGTTTGCTGGCCTGGAAATGCAGAATCCTCCATTCAGAATATGACTCTGTGCTTCGGATTTGGACGGTTTCCATGAATATTCAGTTGAGAATTTCCGTTTGCTGGCCTGGAAATGCAGAATCCTCCATTCAGAATATATGTTATCTGGCCTTAAAATGCGGAGCATATGGTGATCGATTTCTAATGACCGAATGATGCAGAGTATCGATGATTGATTTCAATTATCCAATTGCAATTTTAAAAATAGGAATGATATCGGGCATTGAATGAATAACAATGATGACAAGAAAAGTAATTCTAGGAGCAAATAAAGTACTAACAGTAGAGGAGAGTCGAAGTCGTTGGATCGTGTGTATTAGGGATTCTAAAACAGAGAAATCTTCGCTGGCGCCGTGCAGAATCCTGTCTCCGATCCATTTTTGGAGCCAAACGATCAAAGTTATTTTCGAAAATTCTGTTGACCTCTTAAATATTTCTTCCATTTTTCAGATTTTGGACGGTTTCTCTGAATCTTAAAGTATTTAAGTTCATAGTCTTCTGTGTTTTAGATTTCTGACGGTTTCTTGAATCATCAGCTGGGAATTTATGCTATATAGCCTGCAAATGCAAAACATAAAGTCATTGATTTCTAATGGCCGACTAATTCAAAGATTGTTCAGGCCAACCGACGTTTGTCCGTAGTTTTTTAAAGCACTGGAAGGTTTTGGACATTCAAAAGAACACGTCGGAGCCGAGTCTTCACCGTTTTCTCAAGCCGCACCATCAGCAGAACAATACATCTCCTGCTTCCGCTCAGCCAAAGCTGATCGGATTCTGGAAATTGCAAGCAAAAACTGATCTATTTCATTCTATGTAAAAGATCCCCGTCTGAGGCACTTTCTATGGCAGACCAAGCAACTACAGGTTAACTTTGCTTGCCTCCTTTTGTGTCCGTTTTAATCAGGACAAGCTAATTTATTCATAACTCCTGTTTGAAAGATCCATGTAATTTAATTTTTGCAAATACAGCTTGTACGTAAGGATCTTATTAACCCAATCGCATCATTCTGGAAAGCTGTTGAAGGCAAAAGACAATATTGATAACAATTGAATGATACGACCGTGGTGATGAAGTGGCCAAAGTGGCCGCTGGAAGCCATTAAGTCGACACTTAAGCTCGCACAAGTGCAGATATCTCTTGATAATGTGCTCATTGATCATATTAGGTATAATTTCAAACAAATCCTATAATCATAAGCACTAGATATAATCTCAAACAAATCCTATAGTTATAAGTCCTATATAATATATACTCTACTCAGTGACATTTGCTGTCTCAATTGCAGAAATGTGGAAGATTGCATAAGAGATTACTAGGTTGATGCATAAGTTCTGCTCATCCCTGTTTCATTTTTGGATATGCAGTTGACATAAAGATAGTCCTATGAAAGTCGTCTTTATCTTTATATGCTGCCTCTGTCAATCCTTCATGGTCGTCCATCACTTCAAAGTGTTACCAACAAGGGTTAATCAGTTCAATGAAGATGGGGATCGTGGTGTATTAGCAATTGTCAAGCCACTTCATTCATTTGAATTTGAATTGTTGAGAGTACCGATACAAGTGATTCACTGGTTTAATCGAAATGTTTTCCTATGTTTGGCATAGGCCCTATGTCAACATTGTTGACGGTGGAGACTATGTGAAGCCTTTTAAGTGATCCGACTTCGTTGAAGCTCCTCAAAATCACAGGAGCAATATTATGTTTATACTATGTTCAGGCGTTTGTAGTAGCGTCTTATATTGTGTGTTTGCATAATAATTGCTCTTAAAAAGGTATTGATTACGAGGCTTTTGAAGAGAACATGTTCAACGATTATTACAATCAATTTTTTTCACAAGAAGATGTCAATTCTGGTTTACAAACACTTTTTTAGCAAAAATAATATTCCATTGTGGATATGTAGTGATATATTTTTATAAAAGTATTGCGATAATTTTATAAATTGTGTAGATTGGTATTTTCTTGTGAACCATATTTGTAGACAAGTATTGATATCTTTTTGTGAACAAGGTTTGATTGTAATCATGATTGGGCATGTTCTATTCAAAACCCTTGTAATCAATTTTCTTATGAGCAAGTGTCATGCAAACCCACTATAAAAACACTGTGATTTACACCTAATATAGTATTGCTCATTCTTCATCATTTTGGAGGGCCTTCAATAGAGTATGATCAATCTAGAGCCTTCGTAGAGTGTCCACCCCTTGTAGTGTCAAAATAGGGCATGTGCCAAATGCCAAAAAAAATATTTCAAATGCTTGGTAAATGAAGATGCATGTTAATATTTGAGAATGCAAATTCAAGCAAATGGGAAAATTACTAAATAGATTAGCTATGATGTTTAGAAGTGCACTACTGTCTCCTCAATAATTATTACTTTAAATTAACCTTGTTAAATTATGTTTGAGATGATGGATGACCACAAATAATTAATGGATGCTACATCCTTATCTTACTCCCCATTCAAATAGTTAACATTGGGTAGTAATTATTAATTTTAATTAACCTAGTTAAATTATGTTTGAGATGATGGATGACCACGAATAATTAATGGATGCTACATCCTTAGCTTACTCCCCATTCAAATAGTTAACATTGGGTAGACTATATGGTCTTGGGTGAGGCCCCCACATTGAGTGGAGTTGTACTCCCCATTTGAATAGTGAACATTGGGTACACTATATGGTCTTAGGTGAAGCCCCACATTGAGTGGAGTTGTCCTTGTGGCTTATTATTGGAGTAATAAATCAAAACCAACCTTAAGAGGGCAAATAACAATGTTCAATATGGCATGTATCCTTGTATATAGTGTCCATCCACTACACCCCATTAAGTTATATTTTTAATGTTCAATGCAAGTTTGAACTATAGATCCATTGCAAACATGGATAGGTTTAATGAAAACTGATCACTAGTTCAAATTGTATAAATTCACTTAATTTATCTTATTTTGTTTTGTATATTCTTTGAGCAATGATTGTTTAAATATTAATGGTCAGTTTTTTCAAGGATCTCATTTATTTACATGAAAAACCATGTACTTCATTGCAATGTCTTCGCACCATAACAAAAATCTAAGTAGGGCAATTGTAATATGGTGAGAGCAGTGTAACCTAGGTGAGTTGCGAAGTGGATCAAAATAAATACCACCTCAAAAGATCATGTGAAGTATTGTTGCGCAATTAAAGTGTTAACAAACAAAAAAGTGAATTGAAAATCAACCTAGAGTTTGTTATTCACTGTGATAATAAGGTTATTTAGAGCATGATTAGGGGGCAAGGCAAAGCTTTCCTAGTTTGCATTAAAGAGAATGATGTATAGAGTGTAGAGCACCATCGAACTTGAACTAGATTGGTTGTAATGAAATTTCTCTACTTATTTTAATAACTAATACATATCACATTATATTAGAGTATCCAAGTATTTCCAAATTTTATATCAACAACAAAAATGTTGGATTTGTTTATTTGAAAGGAGGAGTGTAAAGTGAGTTTCTAAGGAGATTTGAAAAGTTCATGAGCTAGCCCCTTAAGCTATACTTAGGAAACCACCCTTATCCTGTAGTTGTTCTATGCTATTTTAATAGATCATTCCTCTCGAGCATTAGGAGGAAAATATCTACTCAAATATCAACACCGAATTCACAACCATCATCCATAATAGATTCCTTTTGTACATGAGGAGCAAAATATCCCTAAGTAGTATCAACATGGACTCTACCACCATTCACATTGTTGAGTATACCTCCCCCTAAAATAAAATTGTATGGCGAAAAGCATAGGGCTTATAAATTGAAGGTACACAATTTCTTTTATTAAGAAGAAACTATAAGTTGATTGAAGAGGAGTAAACAACACTAAAATATTAAAATAACAAAAAAAACAATTTACAACAAGATTAAAATAACAACAAAAACAATTTATAACATTATAATCTCAATAATAGATGGTTGGAGATGAAAACACAATGGTATCAAAATATAGAGAAACACAAATTTGTTTTTTCCAGGGTGCCCTGTACTCTTAACAATGGATAGAGGGTGTCATGTATGTTATAATGCCTAAAATTAGAGTTGGGATGCCAAAGTCTAGAATAATAGATGGAGTTGTTTGTGAGGCTTCAATGCCTCAGGTTTTACTAGGTAGGAGTTATAGAGGGAGTTTAGGTCAACCTTTCTAGATGCTTGGGGTGTGTAAGTATAAACTAGATGCCTACTTTAGGGTAATAAGGTCTTAAGTCTTAGGGATTTGGATAGATAGAGAGGCATTTAGCTTGATTCCAAAAGTTGGGGAATAAGAGATAGAAAGTACTTGTGCTTCCCCCTGTGTTGTGATGTAACTTTCAATGCTTGTTGTGGTCCCTTGGGTGGCCCTTATATTGGTTATACAAAGAGTGTTGTGTATAAGATATGGGAATATCATTAAAGTTAAGTTCACTACGAAGTTCCTTAAAGAGGGGAAATATGTAACTTCCCATATATTATTAATTACTACTACTAATAATAAATAAAGTGAAGCATCATAATAAATAAATAAAATGGTACATATATTATTAATTACCATTATTAATAATAAATAAAGTGAAGCATCATAATAAATAAATAAAATGGTACAAATAAGTAAAGATAAATTTATGAAAAAGTTAAATTAAGGAAAACTTAAGATAAAAATAAAAGTGCATAATGATATGTAGTTTTTTTGCATGTAGTTTTTCCTTTCATTTTTGGACAAAGGAATTATATTTAATGGATAAGGAGAAGGATGCAATGTCTCTTTTTTTGGAAAAAATAGTGGCAAGCAGGGATTAGGAACTAGGAAAGATAGTTTATTTAGGGCTTGGAGGTGGCTAACTACATAAATATATGGTGTACTTGAGCTTGTGATTTAGGGCTTGAAGGTGACTAACTATTGAAATATATGATGCAATTGAGCTTGTGGTTGGGTGGAGAGTTGTTCCTCACATGTTGGTTTCAATTAGTGGGATCAAGTTGGATGACAATAGTTTGAGAAAACAACATGATAAGTAAGTTGGCTTTTTCATCTCGAAAGTAAGTTTCCAACCACTCACTGCTCTTATGAGTTATTTAATTATCAACGAAATCTTCATTATGTTTATAATTGAATGGATTTGAATTTCCATATTTAATTTGTGTATAATTATACATGAAGTTTAGGCTAATACCTGATTACTAAAGCATAAAATTCTCAAAATAAGAAATCATAATAAACAACTTCAAATCCTACAAAATTACACGATTCCTTATCCCAACTAAACATAAATGCTAAATTTAATATTATGTAAAATTTATTCACATAAATGTTGAACTCTTTATTATATCTATTAAAAACAAATAAAGATACAATTACCCTTTCAACTGGCTACTTTGACACTATCTATCCATGAATCTTAATGTTATATATATATATATATATATCTATTATTTATATTAAGTCTAGGGTTCATAAATTGAGTGGTTGGACGAATTATTTATTCTCTTTCCTATTAAGTTCAGTTCCTACAAGTGACATTTTGGTCTATTGTGATAAGTCTAGAGGGGTGACACTTCTTTAGATATAGCTATACTTCGATGTGTCTCAAGACACTTCGACTCTTGCTAAGTCGCACATTATTGATATACTTAACTTGCAGGCTGTTAGATACATTCTTAGATTAAAGTGACAACTCTCAGGGGCAATTCAACTAGCAAGTGCCATGTAAATGAAGTAATATGTGCGAAGATGTTCGGTATTCAAATCCCCTCGATTCACCTTGTGCGTGCGAAAAAGACCTATATACACACTTAGAGTTTATAATGTGATTAGAATTAATCTCATATCACACGAGTACAAGATTAACCTAATTATTGATCCCATCATCATCATCATCATCATTATTATTATTATTATTATTATTATTATTATTATTATTTAACATTTAAAAATTTGATTTTACTATCCACATAAAAGAACAACCAATAATAAAAAATTCCAAATAAAAGAATATTAAATTTAAAAAATAATGCGACGTGGCGAAAACAATGTCAAAAACTAAAAGAGCGTGGATTTTATAATATAATACGCCAATAAATGGAAGTAAAATTATACATAAATTTAAATTCCATTTTAATTTTTTAACCAAATTTTAAAACATCAGAAAGTAAAACCCATTCTATTCAAAACTTCATAAAACATTACCCTAACAATTCATATACGAATAATTATATATATATATATTATATATAAAAAATAATATAAATTTTCTTATAAGATTTATTACTAAGTAATAATATCTTTATAATTTTTAAAACATCAAATTAAAATTTTATTTAAAAAAAATATAATTACAACATATTTTATTATATTAATATAAATTAATTGATTTAAAAAATTTTAAAATTATCTAAAATTAAAAAATTTTATCTAAAAAAATACACTTACCAACATTATTTTTATTTATTATTAATATTTAAATTTAAATTTAAAAAAATTAAAAATTATTAATTTATTTTTATGATTAATATTTTTATTTTTTTTAAATAGTTAAAATTACTATAAATTTAATTATAATCATTCATAAAAATAAACAACCAAATAATAAAAAAATCCAAATTAAAAAGAAATATTAAATTAAAAAATAACACACTTCAACAATATCAAAACTTTAAAACCTATTTTATATATATACACACCAATAAAATGAGTAAAATTATCCATAAATTTTAAATTCATAATTTTAACCCATAATTTTAACATAAAAAAATGATAGGAAAGTAAACCATCTATTCATAAACATAACTATAACAATTCATTATTTACCAATATTTACCATATTTATGAGAATAAGAGCATCGAGGATGAAAACCACTTCCTCTTAGAGTGCCCTGCATACAACCACATTAAATCTCAATTTTACAACCTTTGTTACAACACTGACCTTCCTAGCCTTTTACAATGCCAAAATTATAGTGAACTCGGGAGGCTTCTCTCCAAGCTTTTTGAGCATAGGAATAAAATCTTAAATCAAAATAATTAATTTGTCTTTTTAGGTCCGATAGATCATTATTTGGTCTCAGTGGACGTTAACCATCATCATCATCATCATCAT
>APFE031589726.1:5651-16308 GCA_000404065.3 Pinus taeda | reverse complement strand
TAATTTTTTTTGGACCCTATATTAGGTTGGGTGGACCTAACTATGGTTTTGTGCATGGTTTTCACACATGGTTTTGGATGTGATGGTTTTTGGTCCATGGTATTGGATGCTTCGGCATGTATATATATGTATTGTAACATTGTAAGGAACATGATGAAAAATCAAGTTGGCAATCCCGGTTTTGGGATCCAGGGGAAAATCTCTGTGTATATGTGTTATGCTCTCGCATTGTTTATTTTATGTGTTTTTAGAACTCGTATGCAGGTAATTTCAGTATGGGGTTAAGACCTACTATTTGATCAGTTTTGCAAAGTAGGATTTCATTTCCATCTTTTCTATCTTCATCCTTGCAGTAGATCTCATCCATGATTCCATGTTATTCAGAAATTTCTTGATGCATAAGGTAGACAGTTGGTTCATTAAATTCTACTTTTCTAGTTCATCAAAATTCTTCTTGTTTACATGACTTTTTGGAAATTACACATGTTTGATGTAGAGCAGGCACTTCAGAAGTAGGCAGAGATCTCATAGCAAGAAACCACCTTCCAACTTCATTCACCCCTAGGCATTCCTCATTTTCATCAAAACCTTCACCAATTTCATCATTTTACATAGAAATTCCCTCAAGCATTTTGAGCGAATCCAACAATCTCCTAAACTTGGTTTTGGGTTTTGAGTGATCCTAGGCCTCTTCTCACTCCATTCCACCCATAAACTAGCTTCCCTAAGCTTTCCATCACCTCCAACACCCATCGTTTTTCTCATGGCTGCATCCTGTAGAAATATAGGGAATCCTGTAGGTTTCTGGTACATCATGTAGGTTGTTCTGTAGTGGCCTGTTTTGAGGCTGAATTGAGGGAAAAGCTATAGGAAGACTCCCAAGGTCACCCAAGGGTCCCTTAGATCTTCAAACCATCTCCTAAATCTTCTAGCCATCCATCAACACCCCTAAACCACCTTCTACATCACCAAAAGATATTAGTTTGCACACTTGATTCTTCATGAAAAGCATAAAAAGACAAAATAGATTTATTATAGTCCTTTACATGCATAACAGTTGTGTTTTATGTTTTTAACTTCCATGCTTAGGATAGTAGCATTTTGTTCATGTTGATTTAGCATCAGTACAAAGCATAGATCTTAGCAATTAATTAGGAAATGGTGTGCCTTAGCATTGAATTTCATTCTTTTTCATTATTGCAGTAGATCAACTCTTTCTTAGGGTAGATTTCTATTTCTTTCATCAAGGAACCAAGCTTCTTTTGAATCCATAGAAGTCTGGCTTGCAAACTCTAGTGGTCTCTCACCAACATAACAGTGAAAAAAGGTGGAACCATCAATTTTACTTGTGTATACATCACTGTCACCTCTAAGTTCGTACGAACCCCGGGTTGATAAAGTAAAGTTAGTAGCTCCAGGAGTTGCAGCATTCTTGCTGCAATACTGGTGCTCATCAAAAAACTCCTCTAAGGCACCAAGGGAATACATGTAGTTTGAAAACATTTATAGAGGCGGTCTACATGACTCAAAAAAATAAAGACACTGGGGAGGAGTCCTTACACTAATTGTCTAACATCTCTCTTCTGTATGACTCCAAACAGTCGAAGAATAGTGGTTACAAAACAACTTCCATAGATTCATTTCACCATTATTCCCATCTATCCATTGCATTTTCATCCTCTTTATTCACCTCCCTACCTCTCTCTATCATATAGCCAACAATTGAACCATGGTTTTCCTCATTTTTGAAGTGCTACACGACTATCCTGAACTACTACGTGACTATCCTAAATTGCTACAGGAGAAACCTAAAATGTTGCAGGAGGCAGATCCAATTGGAGAAAGGGGCTAAAAGGGTCATGTTTTCCTTAGGAAATTTTGAAAGAGTTCCACCAAAATTCCTTCATCAGTCATTGAATCCATCTATCCAAAATTCATCCTCAAAATTCCACTCCACCATACGTAAAAAAAAACCTAGAAAAGGAACTCTACCTTCAACAATTTCACTACATACACCACCCTCTGATGATTGTAATTTTGTCCCTATACCTAATATGATTTATATTTGTTCTTAAATTCATTGTGAGGTCTTGAGGAGGAATGAAATGGTTAATATAGGAATGGAATCCCTCTTGTAGCAGCTTCCACAGTCACAACAAGATCGTGAACTAATTTCTTTTACAGCTTCATGTAGAAGATCTGATCACCCTAAGGCATCATGAGGCCATTTATGAAGCTGAGAAGGGACACAACATCCCTAGAGAGCATATTTCAGGTCGTACATCCATTCCAACAGTAGCAGAATGAGCATTGGAAAGAGGCATGCACAAAAAAAAGGTATTTCATAAGCCAAGAATCATCATGTTATGAAGACCTGCGAATAAGAAAACAAAGGAAATCAATACCTTCAAAATAAATTTTTTGTGAAGCCCAACAGTAGCATGAAATAATCTCAAACAATTCAACATCACAAGTAGGCTCAAGTATGACACCACTCACCGCTTCCCTATGAACATAATGGAAAAAAATGTGTTTAATGATCGAGAATGGAATTTTTATGAGATGGAGAAAGCTAGTAAACTTAGTCGCCTTTGATTAGTTAACTACCGTTCACTCAGCCACCATGCAATGTGGAAAATTCAATTTATGTGGGGTGACGATTACGAGGAGTGGGGACAATAGTTAAAAAAGGAAACTCGTGCAATAGCCAAGTCATGAAATCGCTTAGAGTATTTACCACAAAAAGGAATAAAAAGTATAAGGCTCAACTCCATTTGCATACTCGCTCATTTCTAGAAAGCAGTTGGAGAAGGATGAGCCAGATGCTACTAGAGACTTCCTAGGGTGCCACCGAGTTGCTATAGACTATGTTTGTAGATGATACAGGAGGGTTTGACTTGCTACAAGAGCATAGAAAGGAAGCCACATGGGAGAATTAAGGGGAGAAAAGGAGCCAAAATCACCAAAGATTTTCTTCAAACCCTCATGCACATAGGACAGTCATATTGAAAAGAGTAATTTTCCTCCTCCCTCTCTAATTCCCATATAGATACATGTGGAATTATTCTTGAATCGGGTATCTTGCAGCAAATAATTATGCAATAGTTTCCATTGAAATTTATTATATGAGAAGGAAAGATAGAGATAGAGAAAAGTGTCTTTTATTTGATAGAAAAATTAGCATCCTTCTCCTCCTCCATTAAAAAGGAAAATTTGACACTATCTCTACATCTAAGACTGCTAAGGCCAAGATTGAGAATCCACCCAAAATAACATCGAGAAGGAGAAATAGGAGCAATGGGAGGAGGTTTCAACTGAAGGGAACCCATAGACACAAAAAGAATCCATAAGCATCCCCTCGTGCTCGAAAGTTTCTTGAGATATCAGTGGATGGGATTCTTTGAGCAATTAAAGGGATATGATGATGAGATAACTCAAGAATTTACCATGGCCCTTAGCTCTTAGGGAAAACATAGTGCCACTATTTTTTTTAGAGGACTTGCAATCCATCTGACATAAGAACTTATAAGTATAGTAACCACCATATCCTTATGAGTTTGATGGAGCAAGGAGTATAAGATAATAAGTGTTATAGGCAGGAAATAATTCTTCCTCCATAGAGAGAATCCTATGGAAGAAAAAAATGGAGTAAGAAGAGTGGGCCTCCCTTACCCTCGGGATGAAGTGGCCTATCAAATCCTCAAATACATATTCTGTGAGGGGAGGTTGAGCATTGGGTATGCTTATCAATTTAGGTTTCTCTATGAGCTAAGGTTCTAGAAAGAGTTACCCATTCCAAATAGAATTAGTATCCCACATTTCCTCTTACAGTCCATCATTGATATGAGCCAAAACGTGAGGGAAGGGAAGCCCCAACACATTTCCCATCATGGTCTCATCAAGCTAATTATCATGGATGCCTTGACACACCTAAGGAACCCTGTGCTGTGGAATGACTTTGTAGACATGAATATAGATATTTTCATTGAAACATAATCCCTCACCTCCACACAACAAGAAGAATCACTAGCCTCTAATACTGGGGTTAGGGAAGAGAAGGAATAAGAAAGGGAGTAAGATAAGGAGAAAGTAGAAACAAAGGAACTATGGGGAGAGAAATAAAGAGCAAAGGAAGAGAACCCCAAGGAGTCATCCAAACCTCAAGGGATAGAAATATAAGGGAAACAAATAAGGCTCTCACCAAGAAACATAGAGCAAGAGGTGGCTGCCACATTGGCCACACATGGAACACCCATAAAGCCCAAAAGAAGGAATATAGGGAAATTCCCCTTGTACTTTAAAATAAGGAACAACACCAGGATAAGGGAAGGGAAACCTTAGTCTCCTTCAAAAGTCCCTATCACCATTGATGAATTAACAGGAAAAAGGGAGGAAGTGGGACCAAGTGAAGGTAAGATTGAAGAAGTTACCTCTCCCAAAGCCAAAAGTATACCACTTGTTCCACCCATAGGGAGGCCCACCACTAGAGAAGTCACATCCAATATTCTCGAAGCACAAGCTTCCTGCTATAGGAGAAAAAAAATGATCCATAGGAGAAAACAAGGGCTACTACATGGGAAATAGGGGCTGCTATAGGAGAATAGGGGCTACTACAGGAGAAATATAAGATGTTATAGGAAGAAGAAACCACATCAAAAGGAAAGGAGGAAGTTCTCCAAGAACTCTAGGAGCCTGATCCCTAACCTAATCTTAATTCTAGTTACAAATTTGTTGAAGGAGGCATGATTATACTTGAAATTTTTTATATACCCCTTCTTTGAGTTGGAAAAGAAAAGAGTCCAAACTCATAGATGGATGCAAATTGCAAGGTCCAAAAAGGTATAAGGTGTGGGCCTCAGGGAGGAAAGAGTGAATGAAATGAGTATGGAAATAAATGACTTAAGGCTGAGGGATTCAATCATGAAGGAGAAACTATAGGCAGAGGATAAAAGGCTAAGACAACAGTTGGAAGAAAAAGAGGTACAAATTTCCACCATGGCAAGTTTATCCATGGAAGTCATATAATGTAGGGAACCATCCAAATCCTATGCCATATTCCTCAATGATCAGTGGCTAAAATTATAGATAAAGACATTAGCACATTATAAATATTTTCCTTTCCAAGACTATGTAATGTTCATTGAATTTTTCAAAGGGGAAAGTATTAAGGATAGAGCAAAATTGGCAGATTTTTACATGCACAACATGATCCTTAAAGACATGAACTTCTAAGACCCCAACTCAATATTGAGGGACATGAAGCTAATTGAATTAACCTCTTGGTTAACCCATGAGGGAATAAGAGCTAAAGAAGAAAATAAGGTGATCGAAAAAGGAGGGAGCCCTTATACATCAGAGAAGAATTGGTGAGCCCAAAGGCTACCATCAGTAATCATCACATCATCTCCATTGATCCTTAATTAGCACCTCAGAATATAGTAGCCCAAGAAAAATTTGTCCTCCATTTTGAGGACATCTTGAGGATTTTGGGACTTGAATTTTATAGGGTTAGATATCATTTTGGGATTCAACTGCATTAAGTAAGTCATTCACGTATGACCATTTCCATGAGAGGTAGTCGTAACTGACTAATTTCTCATGATTTTATAGGGTTACCGAAGAAGTTGGTTTTCCCTACCATACAGTTTACAAATCAAAGAGTATCACTCTCCGGAAAGATAGAGGAATGCCTTGGAGAGAACCCCTCTATAAAAGAGAATCATGAAAAGGTTAAAGATCAAGTGGATATGACTCAAACTTAGTCCTCCCTCACTACTAAGATTATAAGAGAAAAGAAACCAGACAGAAGAACAAAAGGAATGGAGAGACATAGAATAAAATGCAAATTTCTATCCATGGGAAGGCACCATCTAAGATGCCTTGGGATGACAGAGAGGCCACCAGGGCCATGAATGAACTTCACATCACTGACTGAGTTTTGTAAAGGATGAGAAAAACCTTTAGTAGAGGGGTGATGATGAGTCATATTAATAGGTATATTTTGAGGTCCATTGTGCTATCCTCCAACCTTTAAAACTCTCCCTTTCTCACATTAATTTGAACTTTAAACCATAATATAATTAGTAGTAAGACTAAATGGTTCTTTTCATATTTCATGGCCTAATGTGATTAATATGTAGGCAAAATAATAATTTTTGGATATTTTTACTATGCAGGGGATGATTGGATATATCTAGAGAGAATATGTGGGGGCTTGTCCACTACATTAACTTGCCAACTCGGCTTTAGATCAAATATTCATCACCAACAACTCAAATTCACTAGTAGCCGAGGAACTCAAGTGCATGTGAAGATATAAGGAACTAGATCCATCAATCTCAAGATTTTGGAGGTAATCACTCCTCTTTTCAAGGGAGTTGCCCCTCAGCTACCTTTTTTATAAATAAACCAACCAAAAGGCTCTTTAGGTTTCAATTTTTTGTTGGAGCTAGTAGTAGCTACTGAGAGCCTAGTGATTGAAATTTTTATTTTCATCTTTCATATGATGTATGTGACTCTTATTTTCTATTAATGAGAATTTCAATATTGGTCTGCATTTTAGTTAGTTTTGGAGGGTTAAAGCCCTTGGGATTGGGCCCAATGTAGAGGCTTTAGTTGCTCTCTTGTATTTATTCCTTGTTATTTTTCAAGTCATTGCAATTATTTTCTTGTTTTAGTAGGTATTATATCATAAAAATATTAGTTGTAGGTTTTCCTATCACCTCTCTTGTGGGAAGAGTGATTAGAAGACCTACAATAACAACCCAAAAATATGTGTTTATGATTTCTTGGAAATTGTTAAGTATTGGATTGTAATCCTTATACATGTTTAGTTTATGCAACTTAGATGTTAGTAGCATTGGTTAGGAAATTAGAGTTGCATTGTAGGGTAGAGTAGATTTTAATAAAATTCAACTCATCTTTTACATGTTAATTTACTTTACTATAATAGTGATCATTTGATATATGTGTTTGACTAGTTTACAAGGATTATGTTGACCTGCAAGGGTGGGCACAACTTTATACGTCCACCTAGATTATTCGATGTCCATCCTAGACACCTCACAATGCCTCCAAACTATGGCATTGAGATCACTCTGCCAAGATAAATGGAGGATGTTGTGAGCAAAAAATTTGGTGCAAGATAGACCTCTGAGGGGTGTTAGACCTAGATAAGGGGCTCCCAAACCCTTCATTCACCTTCTCCTACCTTTATCCACCTTATTATATCTTAAATGCACCATTTGTTTCCTAAAACATATCTAGGACCCTCCTCCTATAGCAAAACATGGCCTCATGTAGCACTTCCTATAACAAACCTCTAGCATTATTTTCTTCAACTAGATTTGCTCCAGATTCTGACCCTTGGATAATGAAGTTGAATAATGGCCCATAAGACTTGATTTAATGATTAGGGAAGACTATATTACCACTCCAACTGCATCCTCTCCTCACTGCAAACATGAGACAAAAAATAGAATTAGAATTAGCATTTGTTTTCATAATTGTGTTGAAGATTAAATTTCTCATTTTCAAGAAATTTGAAAATAGATAAATGATTCATGAAAGTAGGTCGTTAATTTGATTAAGTATGAAAATAGTTTAGCACGGTTTACTTCTGAATCTATACTAGCCTTTTCCTTTCATGCAATTTCAATTAACATCTACATTGCATGAATGGAATTTTCACTTTTGTAGTTAGAATAACTTTCATCTCCTTGCAATCATGACATGCTTTTCTCTTTGTAGTTAGATGAAGGAGTGATGTTTGAAACCTTCATTTGATCTCACGACTGATAGTGACATGAGTAGAATCTAACCTACTATGCATATAACACTATCACCTCTAAGTTTGTATGAACCCCAGGTTGATAACTGAAGTTGAGAAGACCTTGGGAGTTGTAACATCCTTGGTGCAATACTGTGGCTCATCGCTTTTCCCCAATGAAAACTATTTCCACTTTCTATTATGGCACATAACATTTTTGCTACTGCTGAAAATGAGGTTATGCATTTCCTCAAGTACTATGATTCCCCAATGAAACCCTGACCTTAGAAGCATTAATAAGCACCAGCCATTTCATAATGGACTCCATATTGGAAGGATCTGTATTTAGTCTCCTCCATCGATCACATACCCTAGATACACTAAAGAGTATTGTGAAAAATCACACTTCTTGATATTTTCTAGCAGATAATGCTTCTCCAATGTTTCCAGCACCTATGTCAAATGTGAAATATGGTCCTCCTAGGTAGCACTATATACCAGTATATCATCAAAATATACAATAACAAATGAATCTATAAAAGGGCACAATACATCATTCATTAATCTCATAAATGTAGATGGTTCATTACATAGGCCAAATGGCATGACTAATTACTCATATAAACCTTGCTTGGTTTTGAAGGTGGTCTTCCAGGAATCTTATTCTTTGACTCAAACTAATATGTGTTTTACTTCCTCGTCAAGTTATGGAAATATTGTTTGAATTGGGAGCTTGTCACCTATAACCTTCTTTAAGCATGAAACATGAAAGACTGGGTGCACTTGAGAAGATTCAGGAAGCTCCAATTTGTATGCCATAGTACCAATATTTTGTAACACCTTGTACAAACCATAATACTTTGGTGATAATTTATTATCCTTCTTAGCTTGCTTGAGGGACATTTTTTTGTATGGTTGTAGTCATAGAAATACCCGGTCACCTAAATCAACACTTCTTTCGTTCCAATGTGAATTAGCATGTTGTTTCATTCTATTCTACACCAAAGTGAGGTTAGCCTTTAAGAGTTGGAGAATTTGTTGTTGATGCTCGATGTGTTCTTCCACTGTTTGAACCTTAGAATTTCCTTTTAAATATGATGTCAGGGATAGTGGATGATACTCAAAAAGTGCCATAAATGGGGTCATTTTTGTTGCAGTATGGAAGGAAATGTTATACCACCATTTAGCCAGAGGTAACCACTTGACCCATTGTGCATGTTTAACATATACAAAGAAACGAATATATCCTTACAAACATTTGTTCACTATCTTAGTTTTCCCATCAAATTGAGGATGATAAGATGAGCTATGAGCTAACTGAGTACCCACACATGAAAATAATTCTTTCCAAAAATTTCCAGTGAAAATGGGATCTATGTCACTTACAATGATCTTTGGGTTTCCATGTAGCTTTTGAATTATTTCCATAAATGCAGTGGTAAATGTATTGACTTTAAATGGATGATGCAATCCAAAAAAGTATGCATACTTGGTAAATCCATCAACTAGCACCATGACAACACTCTTTCCTTTAGACTTGGGTAAACCTATGATAAAATCCATTGAAACCTCCTCCCAACATTGACTTGGAATGGATAAAGGTTGTAACAGACCCTAGGTCTTAATTGTATCAAATTTATTTTGTTGGAAACCAAACATTCCGCCACAAAATTTTGAATATCAAATTTAAGGCCATCCCAAAAAAAATCCTTCATAACCCTGTGGTAAGTTTTTAAAAATCTGAAGTGCCCTCCTAAGGGAGAGGTGTGCAATTCTAGAAGAATCTTTTGTTTGACTTGGGAATTATTATAGAGGTATAATTGGTCTTTGTACCATAACGAATCATTTTTCCAGCTAAATGTATCAGATGTACTGGGATCTTGCTATAACTTTTGAATGAGTGCCCACACTTCTTCATCATTCTTCCATTCATCCCTTGCTTCTTTTATCCAATCTGGTTGGATAATATAAATTGGACAAAGCAATGCTTCCACATCCTCATCCTTTCTTGAGAGTGCATCTGCAACAACATTTTTATTTTCTTTTTTGTAGATGATTTCAAAGTCATAACCCAACATCTTTGTGACCCATTTTTGCTACTCTTCTAAAGATAATATTTGTTCTATAAAGTATTTAAGACTATCATGATCCATTTTTACCTTGAAGTGTCTTCCCATTATGTAGGGTCGCCATTTCTTAAGTGCATGTAGTATTGCCAACATTTCCTTCTCATAAATAGCTTTGTGTAAATACTTTCCTTTGATTGAATGAATTTCGAAAGAAATGGGTCTTTCTTCTTACATTAAAATAGTACCAATTTCATTTCCTAAGGCATCACATTCCACAATAAAGGTTTTTGTGAAGTCCAATGTAGCTAAGTCTGGTGCTTGGAACATTGCCTCTTTAAGATGTTCAAAGGCCTTAGTTTCTTCTTGAGTCCATGAAAATGCATCTTTCTTCAATAATTTTGTTAGAGGTGTCGCTATTCTCCCATAATTCTTAACAAACTTGTGATAATACCCTGTCAACCTAGGAAATCCTCGCAGATTCTTTATGGATGTGGGGATTTTCCATTCCTTAATGGTTTTAATTTTTCTAGGGTTTACCTTAATGCCTTCATGAGATACAATATGACCCAGATATTCCACCTCTTGTACTCCAATGAAACATTTGGAGCTTTTGGCATATAATTGCTTCTTCTCCAATAGTTTGAGCACCTTGTCAACATGTTGAACATGATCCTTGCAAGACTTGTTGTAGATTAGTGTATCATCAAAGAATACTAACACAAATTTTCTACGGAAGGGTTTGAAAATGGAATTCACCAAACCTTGAAATGTAGAAGGTGCATTGATAAGGCCAAAAGGCATGACCAAAAACTCAAAATGG